>JAAGNO010023420.1:12882-28093 GCA_033439905.1 Ceryle rudis | reverse complement strand
TATAATAACATAATAAATATTATAGTAAATCACATTCTTATAGCAACTCATAATCAAGCTGTATACTCCTCACATTTTAAACAAAGTTTAATATAGCAGTGTGTTGTTATCACTGACCTTTGTTTTGCTTGCTCACAGTGCTCACCTCTGCACTTCCAGACTTCATCCTCAGCACTGCTGTTCCTTCTAGCTCTCAGCTGCCCATTGCTATGCTGTAAGATCAGAGGTTAAAGAAAAGGATTTCTGTTGAAGTCAGGTGTTTTTATTGCACAACAAAGTATGGGAGCCTAGGACCAGGGGTTTCTATGACAGCCCTGACCCAAACAGTCCATCAGCATTTAGCACAGGATAAACATGAAAGCCCTTCCTGCTAATCTTCAAGCTGCTTCAGACTGTAGGACGTTCCCAGCAGTAGGACTGCTTCTCATAGCTGCTCAGCTGAGTAGCCTAACTGGCCCAGGGCAAGCTGTGGAACTTTTCCACTAAGGCATTTCCCTTAAGGCAATGGACTGGGGAGACGTTGCATGCCTCCACAACTTAGAGGAGTCCCTGGCTAATTGAGACTGGAAAACCAGAAATAGTGGCTTAAAGAGATTTTTGTCTCCTCACATTCATCGTGGATGTACCCAGCTCAGTTTTGGTACAACTGTGGGTTTAGTCCATTGAATTTGTATCTGAACAAGAAAAATAAATGGTTGCCAACTAATCATTTAAAGACTAGGCAGAGTCTGGCATTGAGGCAGACAAAAGCTCTCTAGTGATCTTTATATACCCAGGTACCACTGCTCATTAATCTTTCTCTAGAACAACCCTGTAGTGTGACCTACATCTTATTTGTGCTAATAACGTTTCTGTACATCTCCCATCACTTCATGAATCCTCCACTGAAGGCTTCAGTGCTAATAAATTGTATAGTTATATTCCTTTTGACTGCATCATTCATGGTGCATTGTTTTAGAGGCAAGCTACACAAGAGAGAATCATTTCATTACTGATAAAAGTGTTTTGACCTCATTAGCTGAGCAAACAGGAGAGTGTTTGAAACACAGGCCCCTGGGTATAGCAAAACCTTGTCTCAGCCTAAAACTATCTACTGCCAGAACGGAGGCTGCACCGCAGAGGTGTTCTTGAGACCTTGGGTGTCCTTTTAAGCCTCTGGCTGAATAGCAAATGCTGAATGGACACAGCACTGAAATATCTGAAATTAATGTAAGCCGTGTTAACATATAAAAGTAAAAATGCTGCAAATGAAATTAGGTCTCCCCTTGAACCACAACCCATTTGCAATCAAATGGAGAAAAAGGTCCACCTAATTTTGGCACAGAGGCCTCACTGCATGGATTCCATTGAAAGCTAGTTTTGCAGGGATGAATTTGCCCAATGAAATTGCAAATGTTTTTCAAAAGTCTTTACAATTTTTCTTAACCCTGTATATTGCATGATCTCTAAACCGGAAAATTAACAAATCAAATCACAATGTTTATACATAAAATTAGCCTCTGTTAAAATTCTGTAGACTGTTTAAATTCTTATCACTTTTTGCAAGTTGTTGGAATCTTTCCTCCTATGGCACTAAATAATTTCTTGTCTATTTTGTGTCTTTGACAGATGAGAAACATTTGCAATTACTCATTTCTCTGAGACTGAAAATATTATATTTAAATCTAAACACTAGTTCTCTTCAGACATTATTAAAAACATTTAATGCTATTATAACTTCACTTAGGAAACATGTTGATTCATTCAAGCAAACTGTGGTGCATGGGGTTTTACATCCCACTGAGCTATTAAGTTGCAAGATTGCCTATATATAGATTATTTTTTTATTCATAATATATGACATCAACTCTTTTTTAAAATGTTGTGAAGATTAAAATAAATAATCTTACGGTAGCACTGGAGGAAGCCATGTTACACATTCTCTTAGGGTCTTGTTCTGGAGTGCTCACAGCCTCATCTCCCATGATGTACTGTACAAAAGGCATTCAACTCTCTGCGGGGTCTGACCCTCTATTAGAGGAAAGGAATTACTCTCTTTTCCCACTGAAGTCAGTTGGTCGATTGGTCTTTGGCTGTTAACTGTAGGGGGATAAGGAATTTTATCAACAGCTTTTCAAATCTACTCTTAAGATCCTACGGATTTTAAGCACTTGTTCATAAGTCCTTCCTAAGTATGACTTAGTCAGGAACACAATGACTATTATAACCACATCACCCAGCCATTTGTATCATTAGATATTTTTGTGATGGCCACTGCCCAAGGATTTTATAAAGGCAAAGCCGCAGTGAAAAAATACTGAGTTACCTATGCATAATGCACTTCTTTCATTAATCTCATCAGTTAATGAGTGCATTATGACCCGAAACCTGGCTATGTCTATCCTTTACATTTTTCATCCAGTTAAACTGTGTACATTTTTTGTAATCAATATACACAATTGACCCTTTGTGCCAAAATGAATGATTCAGCATACGATGTCTATGTTCAAGCTACAGTATAAAGATGTATGTCAAGCACAGATTTACTGAGGAGGATTAGGGTGGATATACTGCCTAATGCAACATGACTGCTTCAGCTCTCGAGGTCTAGAATAGCACTCTGCAGAGTGTCTGAATCTGACCAAAGGGTCTGTGCTTTCTTAGTATTGCTACTGTTATCACCACTGTGTTACAGACAGGTAACTAACGAGAGCTGAAAACTGTGGTATAACTGGGTCATAAACATGGCGTATTTGGGACTGGTTTTGCAGTGGGCATCATACTGGGCAGGTGCCTTCTCTGATCAAGTCTATGCAGTGCTTGGTGCTTACAGTAAACCCTCTTCCAAATCCAGTTCTGGCTCTTTTAAGACTTTTCTTTGAAAGGAGGACAAAAGAAATAGAAAAACTTGTCTTCGTCAAATTTGAGAAATTCTAAATCATTTCCCCAGCCTTTTCACCAACAATAAAAAAGTCAACAAGAACTCTCATCTTCATTTGATGCACCAGGTAACACCCAGCAATCTGAACTTTGTTTGTGCATCTGTGTCCTCTGCTAGGGGAGAGCCAAAATAATCATCTCAAACTGGCCTGAAGGTATGAGGGAAAAGAGGATTTCCAAGCTCACAAGATGATGGCCAGCAAATCACCAACAGCAGAGCACAACAAACTCATTCCTAGAATGAGAGAAGGTTCTGGTGAGTAGGACAAGGCAAGTACACTCAGGCATCAATTGTCTTGGAGCCAAAATCCTACCAGAGCCCTTTATCCTTAAATATTGTCTCACTCAGTGTGCCTCCCAAATGAAAGAAAGGAGTCCTTGGAGGTAATTATGCCTCACTAGACACAACACACCAGCCCTGAAGTTATGGGACTGCATTCTGTAAATGGCACATTCTGATTCCTAGTAAATGTCTCAGGCACATATAAGCAGGTTAAATTGCAGCAGAAAACCAACCAAGAATTGCAGGCCAGCTGTGAAGAGTAAATGGAGTGATAAGATTATTGCTGTACTGAGGAAGCAGAACAGAAAATCGAAATAAGAATTTGTCTGTGACCAGAAGCTGTAGAGACCCTGGTGCCTGGCCATTGACTAAGATTATGTTTCTTCATAAGCTTCATTTATTTCTGCTGTTCATTGAGTTGGTTCTTACTAAGATTTTGAAATAGAAACTTCTTTTTTTTTGTGGTGTATTGGTGTAGCACCTGAAGCTGTAACAGACTGCAGTTGCCCTTCACTTTGTCAGAGACAATAGAGGGTGGTAACATCTGTGTTCTGTCGTTATTACTGCTATCTTTTCAGATGCTGTTGTTTTAAAACATTTTAAAAACCCCTTCAGAAGTTATCCACCACATTTGAATTGATACTTTCCTTTTGTAAGGTTTGAATGAGGCTAGGAAACCAAAGATCACAGAATCACAGAATTACTGAGGCTGGAATCAGCGATCATCAAGTCCAACGTATGACCCAACACCATGACATCAGCTAGACCATGGCACTAAGTGCTACATCCAATCTTTCCTGTTTGTGATCTGTCCAAGTGGGGAAGACAAAAAACATTGAAAGTTTTCATTTTTGCCACTTATTTTGGTTTACAGTCTCCAAATCATACCAAAAGGATCACAAAGATAAGTTGCTTAGAGAAAAGCCAGGACATCATAAGCTCAGATAGGCTTATTTCCTGGGAATTCATTTCTGTGCCAGTGACCTGTAAAGAGTTGTTAGTGAAGAATTCACCGTTACCGATTAAAAAGGCAATTTCTAGGTGCACTGTGCAGGAAACTTCTCAACACCACATGTTTTTGTGCCTTTCTCTCAAGATCTCAACAAGCACATTTTTTAAGCACATATTTTACCATTCCTTTCATGTTTTGTAAACATTTGCAATGATACCACTTGTGAACATCTTTGATGGTGCTTTTTAGTTTTGCTGCAGAATGCTTAAGAATTGGAAACCATGCTGTCTGCTGAACTCGATTAACAACTTACATCTCCATGTGTTATTGTTAGTGCTTAGTAGCAAGTAGAATTATCCCCATCTAGTAGGTGTAACAAGGCATCTGTTGAGTCCATTGCCCTCAAAGCGAAGCTAGCGTGGGGAGTCTCATAGCCAGCAAATTTGTAATTAACTGAGGCAAGGCATTAATTCTCTCTTAAATCTAGGCACATTTTTTTTTTGTGGAAATGAACAAGATGTGAGGAGAGACAGGTTTTCTCAGTTACCAGGGTTAATATTCATGTGCAAATACAGACTCAGCTAAACACCACACATATGTCGTAATGTCTACATTCATCATCCTTTTCTGTTGTTGTTGTTTTTCAAGTGGGTATACAATATTCATCCAAAATGCCCATAAAAAACTGACTGCAAAAATCACATTTTATAGTCTGCCCCAGGAATGTTTGCATTAAATTGCTTTAGACTGAGAAAGTTTCATTGTGATCAGGACCCAAGAGATATAAAAGGACCATAAAGTATGGGTCATAGTGTGAGTTTATAAGCTAGGCTTCTACTTAATTTAAATTATAGTGGCAATGCAAGAAGTTGTGGTTTACCAATTGCACTGTTATGCCTTGAGCTAAACGCTTTCGTTCCACTGGCAGCTTCAAGTACCTGCCTCTCGTGGAAGAGTTAAATGTCTTATGTGCATGTGTCCTGTAATTCATTGCTCGAGAAAAATAGAAGTTCGTTATCAGACATAAGAACAAGGGCTGCTGACATCTCGTCTGAAGAAGCTGTGCGTGTATTTCAGTAGCAGCTTCATTTCAAGTTCCTCCTCAATCCTGGATCAGTGCCAGTGCTAAAATCTCTGCCTGAAGCTGGCACATGCTGCTTCTAAGAGGACCGAGAATTTAATATCTCTATTGAAAATTAAAGTGTGTCTTGTGATTGGATCAGATTGGCTAAGTATAATTCTATGATTTATAATTTCTTTAGTTGGACATCACAAATCACAATTAGAAATCCCACAAGATTAATCTTTTTTAAGTTCTGAGATTTATCTGCTCAACTTTTGAAGCATAAGGATATCTTAACAAAAGAGGATAGACTATAACAGATAAACTAGGTTCTGTAATCTTTGGCCATATCTGTTTGGTGGTGTTTTTAAAAGATTAAAATGACAGAAAAAGCCTCGATCAAATCCAGTAAGCTCTAGAGTTTAACCCAGATATCTAATACCACAGTACACTATCCTGGCAGGAATATCAAGGGGAAAATCAAAGCAATAAGCATTTTATTTTACCCGTTCCTAAGTCAAATGCAAGTAGTTCTGATTCTACCACTGCTTTAAATATTTGCTTTCTTATGTTTTCTTTAGCTTTGAGTATTGATTTACACAGTATCTCTACATTTCTTTGTCAGTGGATTAGACTTTTTCAAATAAAACACAAATATGTTGAATTTTACAAGGATAATTTTGAACAAAAAGTTGCCACGTATGCTCTAATGTGCTTGAAATTTTCTGAACGGGACTTTCTTGAAAGACTATTTCTACTTTCTAATTTCAATATCATACCTTAGAATATACAAAATGTCAAAGCCTGAATGAACGATTTTGAACGAAATAAAAATATTTTTCCATAAGATGAGACGTTTGCTTTTCCTTTTGATTCGTATTTTGTGAAAACCTTGAAGAACATGTACAAAATCAGAGAACTCAGTTACTGTCTATTCCCAGTTCCTATAGAAGTTAAAATACGTTGCCAAACATTAACTCTTTCTGCCATGATCTGCTGTCCTTTTTCTGGCTAAAAACTCTTTTCTGTCCAAATGCACAAGGTAGTTGGCGGTTTCAGCTCATTAAAATGGACAGAAGTGCTAAGTGTGACTGTTCATTTACACAAGTTACAGCTCTGTATTCCACTCTGGAGATGTGAGCATGCACCACATGGGGAAGGGGAATCAGGTTTGAGGCCATGTCTCTGTATTACGGATTTACAGGTGGACCATGACTCAGTCTTTTTTGGAGCAGCATAAATTTCAGCTATCTTGGAACTAGTTGTAATTATGTCACTCATCATATGCCACGCACTGATATTTAATACCAAACATTATGGAGATCACTGTTTCATGTGGATTAGATGTTCCTAAGTATTTTCTCCAGAGTTTCCTTAAAAAAACCAACTTTATAAAAACGTCTTGGCATTCAGATAATATTTATTTCATTGTCCACTTCTCCACACTGCTTTTTGTCTGTGCTGAATTTAGTGTGATAATCCTGATTTGTGTCACAGCTAAGCCTCTCCTAGCTCTTTCAATTCTAATTGCTCAGAAGTAGAAGGATCTGACAGACTGCGTTCAGCCCCCTCTTGCTGATAAGACTGTTCCTTTCCTTCTCTTCCCCTCCTCCTAAAAATAAAAAAAGAGTTGCAGGCTAAGGTGATCCTGCTGTAATAGGTGTTACAGATTCGAAAGCGGTTCTTCAAGGGGAGCTGCCCATTTACAACTGTAAACCATAAGCATTGATAGGAGATGAAGGGTCTTAGATTATAGCAACAGCTTGTCCTACACTAACGCTAACATGTGGTTTCTGAAACGCCCACTGCAGCATTCCAGCATTCTCAGCATTGTGCAGGCTTTGACACTGCATGATTTTACTTCCTGAATGAAAAGAGAGAGGTTATAGAAAATAAAGGGAATGTAACACGGAAATGAGCTGACAAAAGCACAGCTCATTCCGCTTCTCAAATGAACAAGTTTTGTACTTGTTTCCCATCTGTAGGAAGTTTTTCTGCCTGTGAGATCATGTTAGAGATAAACCTGGAAATGAAATTTCATGCCTAAATGCCTGGAAACATTGAAAATAAGGGCCTTAAATGTGTCCCCCGTTGATCCAGGTACAGCCATGCTGCATACTTCATCAGGAGCATTATCCTAGCCTATTCCTTGCAGGTGCCCAATAAAATATTTTTAGCATTGTCCTCACTTGGCTACACCATCTACACAGAATGATGTCACTACATTGTGCTGAAAAGGATATTGTCTGATTTTTTTTTCTCATAACCCTGTGTTTGTAGCAAACAGAGACTGACTTCATCACGAGATCTAGCTTCTAGGCTGTGGCCTTTTTCCATCATCTTCCCCAGGGCCTTTGGACTATATTTGGTCCAAACCCTGAAAGAGCATGAAAAACGTGCTTGCCCTTTGGATCCAGTCACCTGAATGGCTGCACAGTACAGGACCATGCTTCTTCCTCTGAGCTTAAGGTATGCTTGAGGAGTTTGTTGACTCCATTCATGAGACAGTTTTCTCAAAGGTACTGTCCCTGGAGGGCACCTACAAGCAGGAGAACCCTCCCCTGATTTGTGTGTGTGCTGATGTGAGAGGGGAAATAATTTTTAAAGCTAAAGGAAATGTTTTGGGAGACAAGCTTTTTGTTTAGCAAAGGTCAAAGCTAAATATACATCCTTATAGAACTAATATCTGACTCCCTAAGCAGTCCTAGGATCAGGTGGTAGTGTCTTGTGGCCTTGGAGCAATCCAAGGCATTTTGTTTCTCTCTTAGCCCATGTGGAAATGGGGCACCTAAAGGAGAGCTGGGATAGACCTAATGAGGACTCTTGAGGCAAAAAGTTAGGAGACCCAGCTCAACCTGTCTTAGCCCTCCACAGAAGCCTGCAAAGCAACACCTGGTTCTGCCTGAAACAACACAAAACACACCACAGCTAGAGACACACTGTTACTGCCAAGCTGGACAGATTTCTATAGGATGCACTCCCCACTTGACAGAGTTACCTTATTACTCTCTCCCAAGGTCCATAAAAATTTCCATGAAGTATGTAGCAAATAGGCTGGTTGCTGTATTCAAGCTGGTGCACCAAGTGCACAGTGCTGTCCTAGAGCAACCCTTACCTTTTTGAAGTGTCCTTCTGAGACACTCCTACAGATCAGGTTAATAGCATGTGATGTAGCAAAGATGCCTCACCTCTCTTCTCCATGCAGGCAGCACAATTTCAGGCGAGATAACTGTGAGTAGGAAGAGATAGAGATGAGTTGAAGAGGGTAGGGGCGAGGCACACAATGCAGAGCATGGTTTGCACTCACATTAAGCCCCATTTCTCTAATTGGGTGAGGGTTTCCATATCAGCTGTGGGCAATGCTGTTACCTTTTCAAACCAGTTCAGCTGGCGTGCTGGCTGGTGGGAGAGGGATGAAAAGGGAAGCGAAAACAGCTGCAGGGCATTATGTACAGGAGGCTGAGTATGTAGCAGTGTTGGGAAACCTAGAGCATCATTTTGAGGTTGGACTCGATGATCTTGAAGGTCTTTTCCAGCCTGAGCAATTCTGTGATCAGCTCCCTGAGCAGGAATGGGGTGTATCAGACAAGGATCTACTCAGGAAGGTACTCTGCAGCCTGCTTTGTCACCTAGCAAAGCTCAGAGCTGTATCAAAGAGCAACAGGGAACAGTGCTCCCTTTGTTTGTGTCCCTATAATCAAAGGAAAAACCTTTCAACAAGGTACAGTGAATCATGCAGAAAAGGAAATCCCTTTGACTACAAGGCATTCAGGCTGCACAGGATACCTCCAGGGATCACTATATTCTTTGGAGATAGGGTATCTTTATGTATTTAGGAATCAGTTTTCCTGTTCTTGCCACTGAGTTGGCTATTTTCCAGAAATCTTTTTTGGTAAACTATCATCAGCATACGATGACACGGTCACCTTGGATATGGAAAGATTGATTAAAAGCATTTCTGAAGTCGGAACCATTTCCTTTCAGTATTAAAAAACCCCCCCAAAAAAACAACAAAAAAAAACCCCAAAAAAGTGGAATAAATCTGTTTCCTGGATGTATGAAAAGTCAGATGAAAGCCAGTTTTCATATTATTTCTATATTGTGATTGCATATTCCAAGTATTCTGGTTACCCAGTAGCTTGACTCTGAAGTTAACACAACTACCACCAGTCCTGAAGGGAGAGAAGTTGTAGTTTTATGTGCTGTGATATTTTTAAACTTGTATAACACTGCAAATCTAGGTGTTAGTTCTCACAGTCTGGTGTATTTTTAAATCTCTAAAAATTTTGGGTTCAGCAATTGCCTTCTTTCAATGTCTTGCCATGTTGCCACGGCCTCTTCTCTGCCACTGTGAGTGTTTAAAACAAATTTTATTCTCTTCGATTTCTTCTTCCTGATATTTCCATTGAAAAGATAAAATGGAAGGTAACAGAGAGGGGGGGAAAGACCAAAACTGTGCATCCACACATTAAAAAATACAGGCAAAAAATCTGTATGTTCATTTTTCACCAGGGACTACCTTGATTAGAATTTGTTCCTGGATTTCTGCTAGCATTTCTAATTCAAACTATGACTTTCTGTGACCCGTAGTGTTAGCAAGGCTGCAGACCACTTCAGACTCTGCGTTATTTTCAATCCAGTGATGAGACTTCATATTTACACTTAAACGTGATTGTTATGCTGTTGGATTTTCCAATTGAAATTATAAAAGTTACATATATTTGTGTTGTGTGTGAACATTCAGGACATATTTCTTGCCCTATTAGACTTCCAGTAACCTGTTAAAAGAGCCAGAGAAATGCATTGGCCCCAGCATATTTTGAGAAAGCAACAGAAAAGCACAAAATCCTAGAATTTTAGAGTTTTATATATTTTTAATGTTTTAAGTTATTATTTATGGCAAACATTTTCAGATGGTTTGCATTCACTTTAATAGCTAGTGAAAAGAAGGTCTCCAACTGAGCCTTTAATAAGCATGTTTTTGTTTGTAGTAAGAGTACTTTTGATTTAATATTGCAACTGAAATTACTTGATATCCTTCAGCATCTGTGGCTGAATATAATTTTGAAGACAGACTTTTATATCTGTTTTAAAAGAAAGGAGGGGTATCGGTGATAGTCTGGGGACCGGAGGGTGCAGATGAAAGGATGAAGAGGGAAGGGACACGAGGGAAGATTTGATTTTCAGAATTTATTTTTAATGTCTCCAGCATGGTTAGTTTGATTTTTCCTCTTGTGTTCCAGACCACAGGTGTTTCCCATTAAGACAAGTGAACTGACTTTAACAGCATCCTGCAGAGCTGCGGGCACAGAATACCTTCCGCGAACTGCCAATAATTATTTGTCCTGGCTTTGTTTCTGGAGATTCTACTTAGATCGGTTCAAAAGCTGGTAATCTGTTTCATCCCTGAAGATTAACCCCCTTGAAAAAAAAAACAAAACAACCACCAACCAAAAACCAAAACCCACAAAAAACAAACCAGGGAGGAAAAAGAAAAGTTAGTGTGCACCATGTGATTGAACAGAATAAAAGATCGGTGGTAGTATCTTTGTTAAATTAAGGATTTTTTTTTCAAGTGCGATGAAAGGAGACTTTGGAAGAGCACTCAATGTGTAGCACCACTAAGGATACAGCTCTACCAATTCCCTCAGCATCCTACACTGCAGATGATGGGACTCGTGACAAAGCTAAACCTGACACGACCTAAACCATTTATTATTTACAAACGCTTATATTATAAAACCCGCTGACTGCAATATCAGCTCCAAGTTACTTAAACTATAATTAGATTTGCAAAGCTCATGCAGCCTGCCATCCTTCAGGCAAGACCACATGGACCTTTATTTTATGGGTCTTTGGATCATATCTTTTCTGAATTTCAACCACCTATATATAGGTGCAAGTTCTTGCACTGCAGTTTTCATATCTAGGTTACAAAATGAAAATTCTTTCTTATTTTCACCTCACTCTGACCACATTCACAATAGTCTCAAATTTTCTCTGAAACTTTCAGTTCAGCTAAACACTTGAATGCTTTGCAATGGGAGGGCCTAGGAGAAGTGCTGCTTCATAGGCAATTCTCAGAACCTTCCAGGACAATTGTCAGAACTCCAAAGAGGAATAAAATTGATTGCCTTTGTAAAGTGCATATTTAACTTCCATGGAAAAAGCTAAATCTTTTAATTTAACTGCATTTAATATTTGCCTATGACATCCCAAACCACCACATAATTGATCTTGGAAAATGAGGCCACACTGTGAGCTGGCCATTTAAAAAATCCTATTCACAATGTTCTTAGTTATACTTTCGCTTTGAGTTCGACATGATCTTGCACAGATAATACATCCAACCAATACCCAACAATCATAGTCTTCTGCTATAACATGGGCTACTGTGCATGAACATGCAAATTCCTTTGTCATCTCTATGATTTGCAATGAATAGATTAAAGTGGGAAATTCAGCCAAATCCTGATCCCATTGGCACTGAATTCAATAGGAAAATAGGTTGCAGAAAAAATGCTATTAGCTTGTATCTATTGATATGTAAAAACTAATTCAGTCCATCTCTGCTTTGATGTTCCTCCTAATAAATTTGTGTGCATTTTATACAGGCAGATAAAAAACAGAGTATATTTTATCATAGAATTAACTCTTGTGCAGTCACTTAGCTCATATATTGCATACTTTTTGAGATTTCTACAAAGTTTTGCAACAGCACAACTTCAGAATAATACAGCACAACAGAAGCCACAAGTAGTATTACCTTGCCATTCTGCAGAGAACATTAAATGATTGGTTGATAAGCACACTGAGTTTCAAAAAGAAAATCGGTAGGGAGACACTTAAAAATAATGGAAAGAAAATGTAGAATGGCATAAAAAGTGTAGTGGATTTCCTCTCTTCTCTTCTCCAATCAGAGACACGGGTTATGACTACAGTGCAGTCAGTTTTCAAGAGGAAGAAAGCACCAACCACAGGCTCAGACACGGTGGTGGGTCTCACGAGCCCAAGCGCAAGGCTGTCTCCATGCTTTCAGCAATGCAAGCACTTAGATGAGATGCTGAGGTAAGTTGTGGACAGAGAACAAACTGTGGCCACTCCAAACCATACAGACACAGGCCAGGCAGGGCAGATCATCTTGGAGAGCCTAAGCTATCTGTGATCACACTAATTAAGATATTACAAATTGTGCTGCTGATAGTAGTGCTACTACCATTGGACACAGCAGTGGCGAGCCTGTTATGGACTCTCAAACTCACTGGAGCAGCTGGGTGCATGCCCAGTTGGTTTGCCCAGAAGAATACATGTGTCATTGTTTTTCTCCAGACTAGCAACTCTAAAGGTACTCCAAATACACGTGCACAGTTCCCGGTCATCACTGTCAATATGGTTTAATCATACCAGTATATTCCACCGCTAAGATCCTCTCCTAGAAGGTGGTAGTACCATACTGAGTGCAGTATCTGTTTTGCAGAAGAAGGCGGCTTTTTCTGCTGAGCATCAGACCTTTTTTACAAGGACCTGTAACACAAATTGGAGAGGCCTGTAAGGACATGACTATATATTATGTCCAATTCTTTAATGGTTTTTTCTGTCAGGCTGAGTGCACTTTCGTTGAATGATTTCATACATTCCAGTCCATCCATCCGTAAATTCATCATATCTGAGGTAGATTACAGTTAACACATTTTTAAATGGTACAGCAAAGACAGCTGGTATCTCTAGAAGACAAGAACAGATTCTGGCAAGCCACAAACATACTCGTATGAGCTCCTGCAGCACTAGGTTCCTTTCAGAGTCACATCAGCTTCCACTTATTTCATACAATTTTGTGATTCTAAGAGGAAAGGGTCAAGACCCTGGTAAGAGTCAGCTGTCGTGCTAAATATAGTAAATTGTGTTTTAGTAAATCCTGATACTAAGAAAAAAAAAGGGAAGCGAAGAATAAAGGAAAATGAAAAAAAGCAATGACCAGAGTTTTAGAGCAAATCTATGCTGCCATTTTAGTTTGAGTCATGAGAGAGCTTAGGAAGCACACAGCTCCAGCCCCGGTGCTTTGGTTGACTTCAAGGAACAGTCTCACAATGGGCAAACTGGATCTCTTTCAGGGGGAAAAGCAACAGGAAAGAGACAATCCAAGGCTGCAGTGAATGTGATCCATGTTCTTATTCAATTCACAGGGACAGACTACACCGAGTCCAAAACAGTTTCCTGAAACACATTCAAGGGTTTTTTCTCTCCAACCCACTCCTGCTGAGCTGCACTTCCTGCTACTCCTCACAGAGCCCTGCTAACCTCTCCAACTCCTCCCGTGAAGAAGTCATCGGTCAATTGCTCCGGAAGTTTTCTCATTTTCCTTTTCATTCTTACAAGTCCATTCAGTCCACGAAAAAAAAAAAAAATATGTTTCTGAAGCTAAAGATCACAACATACGATACACCAATGGGTTAACAAGTAGAAAGCAACAGGATACCTACAGCAAGATGGGTCTTCTGCTGCCCTAAGTCAGCTTTCCTAAGTTGGCTTTAGTGGCGTTACGCTGATTTACATTGTCTAAGGATATAATACAGCGAATTCCAGTAATCCAGATGCTGATTTTAGCTAGAAGTATGCATGTTATAAACATAAGTTGGGCCCTGAGGGTACTTCTGAAAACATTATCGATTCTTTGAGAAAAGCCTGCTGGAGTCACTGTAGTTTGCATACATGTACATTTACATTATTGGAATTTAAGACAGCTCATCTGGAGCTGAATGCATTTTCATATCTTAACAAGTGTCAGTTTTAAGTAACAAACTTCTAAGTAGTTATCTATCAGCTTATAACAACTGATAAACGCCAAAGTAATGCAGAATGAAACACAAGGAAATTAAACTCAAATAGTTTTTACTATTATGCATGCTATTTTTATTACAGCAGCAACATCCCCGACCAATTGCCATCACTTTTTTGCTTCTGCTTTACTATTCACTTATGACCAGTATAAAATGGTTTTTAAGGAATGGATCTGCAGAGGATTTATACAGTACTGGAGGTTTAACTCCTTAGTCAAAATCCACTGAAGTGATTGAAATATCTTTTAACTTCTCTGGGCTTGGACTACATTTAAACCACAGCTGAAGAGCTTTAAAGGTGCTGAGGAGACCTCATCTTGCGATTAGAAATATGCTGATACAACATTTTTTTTAAAGGGTAGACTTATACCAATAAAACCCAGGATGTAAATGCAGTTGTCTTGTGTGAAAGACTACACCAATGCAGTTATTTCTCTTCTCATATAAGTCAGATGGATATTAAATACCTTTCTGCTGAAATGGTGGTGGACCATGTTGTCTGCTGTGCTCCTTACTGCCATCCAGGCTGGGGATTCAACTGTGGTAGAGTCCCTGCCTCTGGTTCCTGGGTACCACCACATCACAACACAGAGACACCTGGAAATGTAGCAAAGAGGATTAAGGGATAAATATCCAAGGATTTTTTGAGAATTAGTTAGTGTGGGAAAAGAGCTATTTAACATAACTTTATCACCATTCCATTATCAAAAGACCAGGAGTGTGATGAAATAACTCACAGTATGATTTAAACTCTGAATAAGAAACCCGATATAAAATGAACAGAATAAATATTACAGCTTTGCTAGCAAGTAAAGTTTCTGTCACTTAAGTGACTGATTTCCTAGGGCTTTCTGCTCTTAAAAGTTGGTAGAGACATTATATTTTTATTCATTTAACTATCCATCAGCAGTTGGAAAATTTCAAAGTGACACTTATTTTGGCTCCTATTGATCACATTCTTTTCACAGCTGTTACCTGAATTTCCTCTACAGATTTTATTAAATTTATAGGAACATTGAATCTGTGTCAAATATGACCTGGGAATGACCCTAAACATAATGAAAATCAAAACCATTTCCCTGTTTTCATTACTAGATTTTAACCAATTACTTCAAAATGAGCTCCCTCACGATGTTTGGGTTTGGTTTTTTTTTCCC
>JAAGNO010023419.1:54936-77590 GCA_033439905.1 Ceryle rudis | reverse complement strand
TGGGCGGAGCGGGGGAAGGCCTTGGGGGGTCGGGGGCATCCCGGGCCTAGAGGAGGGTGCTGGAGGGTGGGCCGCGGCCTCTGGGACCGGGTGGAGTGTTGGAGGGCCCCTGGCACTGGGTGAGAGGTGGTGTCTGGGATCCCTAGACTCGGGGCTTGAAAGGGGATGGCTCTTGGGGCGGTGCTGGGCAAGGAGGAGGCCCTGGTGCTCTAGGTGAGGGGGGAAGGCCTGTTTGGTGCTGCTGGAGCTGGGCTGTGCAGAGGAAGGCTTGGGGGCTGTAGAGGTGGGGCGGTGGTGGGAGGCAGTTCTGCGTTTGAGGGGGAGGTTTAGTGCTGTAGGGCTTGAGCTGTGCAGCAACGCCTTACCTGGCCTCGGGCCGTGGGGTGGCACCGTGCAGTTGGGACTGGGAGGGATTGGGGCACAGCTGGACGTGTGAGAGCTTAATGCCGCTGTAGCTCGGGAGCTGGGGAGGAGCTCTGGGTCTTGGGGCGTTTTTGTGCAGCAAGGATTGGTCTGTTTTTGTCTGCAGGGCCACCGCTAGGCACTGGTGGACCTGGATCTAGGGAGGGCTGGTGCTGGCTGTTGTGGGAGGAGGTCAGCCCCATTCTTCTGGGGCTAGGTGCTTATTTAAGCAGGCTGGAGCTGCAGTCAAGTCTCGAGGGGGAGCAGGCTGCCGTGGGGGCTGCCAGGAAGGCAGAGGCTGTTTTTGAGAGCAGGGATTGAATTCTGAAGTCTAAACAAGTTTCAAGTGTTACAACCTGTTGTAATAGTTCTCTCAGTGGTTTTTGCGTTTGGGGTTTTTTTGTTTGTTTTGTTGTGCTGGTTTGTTTTTTTTTTTTTTCCCCTTGTTGTTGGTTGGTTGTGGGTTTTCTTTTTTTCTGTTTTTTTTTTTTTTTTTTTTTTTTGGGGGGAGGGGTGTGTGGTTTTTTTTAATCTTTCCCCTGACCTCAGGCTTTGTTTGGGCTTTGCAATGATGTGCTGTATGGGGACATGCTGTGTTCCCCAGGTGCAGGGCAAGGGGAGTGGGTCAGTTTGTTTTGCTGCAATTCTGATTCTACCTGTCTCTTTTGACAGGTGTGCTAAGTCTTGTAAATATGCCCCTTCTGTGCAAACAGTGGCCCCTTGGCTACACCGGGGCTGAGATGAGCAGCTGTCACAGCAAAGTTGAGCTTGACTGCCTGCTCAGGTGGTCATTGACATGGCTGATCTGTTCCAAAGTCAGCTTTGGGGTTTCTACCGGCAGCCTGTTGTAAAAACGCATCAGTGATTTGTGTAAGTCACCTCAGATCCAGGGGAGTTATCAGCTTGGGTAATTTGCCTCCTTCAAAGTTTGTTGATATATGTGAAAATTTATGTGTTGTGCTGGGTGATGTTATCTCTCCTGGCTTGTGTGGGGTGAACATGTGGCTTGTTTTGCTTGTTGTAGAAATGAAATGTGTGAAGATGGTTCCTAATCTCTATGGTCTGAACGTTATTGTCTTGTAGGAAGATCCGTCCCTGGAGAGACACTTCAAAGGCCACAAAGATGCCATCACTAGTGTGGACTTCAGTCTCAATAAGAAACAATTGGGTAAATGGTCTCTTGGTGTTTTGATGGCCAGATGATAGAGAGTGAGCTTTTCTGCTGCAGTTAAATGAAGGGAGAAGTGGAGGTGCTGAGCTCTATAAGGGCAGAGAACTTCTTTCCACAATAAAGAGAACTGCAGGATGAACATTTCTCTGTGCTTTGAAAAAATTCCTTTTGAATCATAGTGGTTGCAGATTGTGTGCATCCCACTATAGCTTTAGGGACACCTACTCTCACTAATTTCGCACATCTGGCTTTACCATGTAGCCAACTCAAGGTAAAACGTTATTTTTTTCTTCTCCATCTTCCAGTTCTCCCCTTTAGACAGCTGCCTGTGGTTATACCGAGGCTTGTCCTAGCTGCTGTTCAGTCACCCACAGCACGTGGCAGTGAGTAGGAACCAGGAGGGTGTTTGGCTCTTGGCAAGGTTCCTGTTCAGTCTGTGTGGCCCAGTGGACGTGGCTTTGGCTCACAGAAAAGGCAGAAGGGATAGTTTGAGGCAGTGTACCGGGTAGGCAGCAGGCACAGTTGGCATGGGGAAGGAGAGTTGTGGCAGTTGAGTGGGGAATAATCCTGTTCTGCATATTGCAACCTACATAATGCTCTGGAAGCTGCAAGGAAATGAAAACGACTCAAACTTGTCTTGGAACACCACTCTCCCTGATGCTGTTTTTATTGTTTGCTAGATCTACCTTTCCGCTTCCTGCCTCTTCTGTGGATGAGCAAGAGTTCGCACTGCTCTGCGTTCTCTGTGTCAGCAGTTCAGTTTGTATAGCCCTAAAACTTCATCTGGTCAGTGCAGATCTCTGTTTAGCAAGGGTGCTCTGGATGTAATTCAGCATTGTGTTTGAAGGGGCCTTCACTGCCTCCGTCTAGATTGTGAAATAGTTGCTCTTAGTGCTTTTAGTTAATGAGATCAGGTAAGAATGGGAACAAATTCTAAGAATGTTTCTTTTTAAGGTACTGTTGGGTCAGTGGTGTGTGCTTGACTCTTATGAGACTAAGGTTTTTTTTCCCCCCCCCCGTTTTCCTCCTGCTGCCAACTAATCCCCAAAGTAAAACCACCAAATCCCCTCAAAACAGAATCACCAAACCTAGAGGACTTGTTCTTTATTCCATTAGACTTCTTACCCCATCCAGTAAGGATTATTGTTACCATATATAAGGATTAAGTTATTGCCAACAAGTCACATATAAGCAGTAGCATACTGAAGTGCTTTATTCAGATCTCAAAGCATTATTTTCCTTAAATTTTTTAGCATCAGTTCTGGGGGAGCTGTGGTATTGCAAGGTAATATTCTTGCCAGGCAGTGTAGTTATGACTAATGGTCAAATTTCTTTGACACCAGGCTGTGTGCTCAATCTAGATTTACACAGTTGTCCTCCCTTTAATGCCCCCAAAGAAAGGTGTTGCCTGTTTGAAATACAAAACCAAACAAAACCAACAATTGAATGGACAAACATGTAAGGTTTGTTGTTTCCCTTTCGGGGACGTGTAATGAATGAGCCTGTTTGAAATGGGCACATATTAATCCCAAATCAGTAGCAGGAAGTGAGTTGACTGTTACATTTTGTGTTGAAATGACTGTCTTCGGAGCGTACCTTTGTTCTCTTCCACCCCTTTCTTAGAAACCCAAGAGTAAAGGCAAGTTATGGTGATTGTTGGTTGGTTGCTCTTTATTGCCACAGGTGACTATAGAAGAGGGTGTGAGTAGATGGAGGGACCTCATCTCCATTCATAGTTCCTTAAAGACTCTCCTGACCTCTGTCAAGTCCTGCTAGCCCTTCCTACTAACGACAGTCTGACCACTGCTCTAATTGTCTTGCAAGCTGTATTTTTCATACGTTGTGAACTGCTGAGCTGACTTTGATCAATGTTTTGGGATGAGAGAGGTGTTGGAGAAGATGTAGCTGGGTTGCCTTTAAGTCACCAACTCAAGGGGCTTCTCTGCTTCATCTGTTGTGTTTTACTTGATATTTCACCTACCACAGCTGCTTGCTGCCTCTGCTTCCCAATACAAAAGTGATGAGAGAACCTTCATTCACAGGCCTTTTGTGTGTTTCCTTAGTGTGTGTGTGGAAGAAGTTTTGCTAACTTGTGTAGCTTTTGCCTCTGCAGCTGTTGCATGAGCTGACTCTTGGAAGTAAATTGTCAGTCCAAGCCAGTGCATGACTGACTTGGTTTGAATTACTAATGAAATACACAGTGTGAAATACATTGATGGAGCTTAAAGGCCAATGTGCTTGAGATTGCTGGAAGCTGTGATGGTGAACTGAGTATAAAATGTAGTTTTAATCTAATTGGAGAACTAATCCAAGTTTGTTTTATTGTGGTTTTGTTTTTCCTTTTTATTTCAGCAAGTGGCTCGATGGATTCGTATGTGATGATCTGGAGTATGAAACCTCAGATGAGAGCCTATCGCTTTGTGGGCCACAAAGATGCAGTGATGTGTGTTCAGTTTTCACCTTCTGGTCACCTGGTGGCCTCAGGCTCTAGAGACAAAACAGTCCGTTTGTGGGTTCCCAGTGTGTAAGTATATATTCCTTTCCGTCTCTCTTTGCTTTAACCGTGGTAGGGATTTCTTGCTTCTTGACAGCAGTTCTCCAGCTATGGGACTGGAGTCTGAGGGAAAGAGGAACTATTTTATGTGCAGATCTAACCTAGGAGAAGTAATTTGTTCTTGAAATTACATTGGAAACAAAACTAAAATCTTTTGCTAAGTTAAAGTCAGTGTTACCTTCCTATGCTAACACAGCAAATCACTAATGCAACTCATCAGTGGTGAACTATTGGATTTTTCTCCTCCCTTCTCCCCCAGTCTGTCTTTCCTCCTAGCAGCTCTGTCTTTTGCTTCTCTGCCAGTGTTAAGGAAGGTGCTGAAACAGGAGTTGAGGTTTAGTGATGGGGAGATACCTGTTTTGTGAGCAGGGTGGAGGTTGCAACCTTGTGTGCTTGTTGTAGTCCACAGAGTGGTTACGTGCCTTTAACCATTACGTCTTAGCCTGACACTAGTAAGTCAGTGTTCCACTGCTAGTAAATGATGGTATATTACTAAGATAAGACTGCTTGGATTATGTATTGACCTTTTTTGGGAGCTTGCATTTGATTAACAGAAATTTACTTACAGTACCTTACCCTAATTATGAAGCTTCCATTTTTGAGTAGAGAGTTTAGTTGCTTTAATTCATTGACACTTGTCAAGGTCATGGCAATCATTGGCTGAGAGACCTCAACTTCTATGGGTTTAGTGTCATCCGTTGTTTTACGTGACCTGTCTTCAGCAAGGAACACTTAATGGAGATGCAGCACGAACAGGAGAGCACTGAAGAACTTATCTGTGAAAACTTAATCTTGCTGCAAGTAATGAGAAGCTTTTTTTAGCCAAGATGCAGAAGAGCAAGTGCCAGTGTTTCCTCTGGTCTGTTGATTCCCACCCTAAACAGTGGGATTGTTGTTTTCAGAATGGACAGGCATATAAAAAAGTATTGGAGGTTCCTTTACTTGCGCACTTGTAAATTGCCGCTATCAAAGACTAAAGGATTGCGTCCAGAAGCAGACTTGAGGATTGTGGTGGCAAATAAAATGGGATTCAAAGCAAACAAAAAACCCCAAACAAAACTACACAAAAAACCATACACCAACTTCAAAATAAACATGTTGCTTCAGGAACCTGGGAAAGCATTTCTAGCGGTTTATTTTTTGAGTTCTTATGGTTATGATTACTCAGTGAAAGTAATCTCTGCTGTGGAACTGACAGGTTCTGAAAGTGACTTTTTAACATCTGTGATAAAAGTGCTTTTAAATATCTTAATTTATAGGGAATTAGAACAAAAAATTGTAGATGGAAATAATTATAATCAAAATTGCAGTTTAACTAAACTTTTGTGGAAGGAATGATCAGAATGACATTTTAGCACATGTAGTATTAAGGCATAAGATGGATTATGATTAAAGTTTAACCTTGTAGCTCTTCAATCTCCTATAAAGAAAGAAACTGACAGTGTGATCTTGCTATCTCCAGAGCTGTGCTGCTAACAGAGAATGATGAAAATAAATTACAGTGCAAACCTGTTAGATTTCTCAGAAGCTAAAGTGTACATTTTGAGAGAGGACTGGGATGTGGTAAGAACTGGAATTCTGCTGGGTCATTTTATCTTGGTTGCTCAGGCATGCGAAGTCTGTGGTCTAAACTGCACCTATGGCTGGCATGTCAGAAAAGGGCCAGTGTGGCAAGGGAGGTGTTATTGTTGTGCTGGTTGTGAATACCTTGATGCATGGCACCTTTAATCTGTGTTTATTTAGTACTCTTTGTCAATTTAGCCTCTCTAAAGGCGGGGGGGGGAAGGTGGTGATGAATCAGGTTTGAGACCTTCAGCTTGCCAGTTTTACACTGACACTAAAAGGGGAGGAAGAAGCTGCCCCATAGTCGGTGGGCCAGGACTTTATTTGTAAAGACTCCAAAAACCTGCAGTCCCTTTCAAGGGCAGTATGTTACTGAAGGAGTCAATGCTACTGTGTTGTGTGGATTTCTGTCTTTGGGATTTGTTTTTTATAAGTCATGCTGACAGAATTTTGTGATTTTTGTGTTTCTGCATGAGGTTTCAGCAGGCTTGGGCATGTTCTGTGGCTTTGGACAGAAAGAAAACTTTCCTGAGCAGTAACCTTTTCTGTTCCTTGCCTTCTGGTAGATAAAGGATTAAATAAAACTAGACAGCCCTGACCTTTTCTGGGGAAGGAGGGAACGTTGCTGGAAGGTATATAGTATTTTGATTTTTTGGCCTTTACAGTTGTAGTGGTTCTCAGCCTCAGTATAAAACCTGTTGCATCCTAATGGAGAAGGGAGCAAACCACAGTGTGTGTCTTTTGTTCTCTTCTGTCTGTGAATATGGAGCTCCTGGTAGCACAGTACATGCTAGAGATGTACTTTTGGACCAAGAATCCCCTATGGCTGTTGGATCTCTAAATATGCCTTGCATTTTGGTTGGTTTTGTTTTTTGGTTGTTTTTTTTTTTTTTTCTCCCCAGAAGTATGCCTCTTACGTTTATTTGGAAGTGATGGGTAACAGTACCTTGGCTTGTCTTTCCTGGCTGAGTTGAGGTAGCTTGCTCAAAGTTGTATGACATCAGGCATGATGAATTCAGTTATTTCTTGTGTGATGGTTTGGTTTCTGTTGGATTGGGCTCCAATATTGAAGGGAAACAACAGGTTTTAGCTATGTATTCTCTACAACTCACGAAGCACGAGTTTGATCAGTGTTTTCTTCCTAATGTAAGCACATGCAGTTCAGTAGAAGTAATGGTTAATAACACTGCTCAGCATGCAGAGGCTTTGTGATTTCAGGTACATCATTTCTGTGTTGCCCTGTAGTGCAGTTTTAAAATGCTCTTTCCTTCTCTACAGCAAAGGAGAATCTACTGTGTTCAAGGCTCATACGGCAACTGTAAGAAGTGTTCATTTCTCCAGCGACGGCCAGTCCTTAGTTACAGCTTCTGATGACAAAACAGTCAAAGTGTGGACAGTTCACAGGCAGAAGTTTCTGTTCTCACTTAGTCAACACATAAATTGGGTTCGCTGTGCCAGGTACGTATGGCTTTCTGACAAATAGAGGTGGGGATTTATCCCTCAAAGGAGACACTGATTGTTGTGGTCTTGTGAAAGACATTTCTGTTTGGGATGACTCAGGTGTGTCTAGTGGCTGATGTATCTTGTTAACCTCTGGAGATAGCCCTTTGGGTAATAGTTGTGTACCCACTTCCTATTTCTTCAGGGATCTTTGTCAAGCAGAGACTTTCCTGCTCAGTGATTGGTTCTGCATTTTGCTTTTGCTTGCTATGGAGACTGCTGCACCTTGAAGTTGCTAACAGAAGCAAAATGAGAGGCTTATATTGTTATTTCAGCTTAGTTATTCTTAGTCATGCCTCTAGTTCAAAATGTTCACCCATGGTCCTTTCAAAGCTGACAGTGCTGCCACAATGAACATGATTTACTGATAACTGTCTTATATTTGTTTTTCAGTTATTCTGAGGTGTTTTAATGTATATGTACATCTAGGATAAAGCCACCATTTCTCTGTAGGAGAAAAGTTCATTATAGTTCTTGAGTGTGGTGGGTAGCAGTAGCTGGTGGTACGGTAGATGCCCATGGTAGAGCAGAAAGACAGTTTTTCCAGTATGTATGATGATGTTCTCTAGTTATGGACTCAAGTCCTGATCCTGTGAAATGAATACCTCTGAAGAGAGAGATTGATCTGTCTTGTATATGAAATTTTGAGATAGAAGAATGTTTTAAGCTTTTAAGGCACTCGAATGATGAAGCTTCTCCTGATGCAGCTGTTACCTTGCGAGTAATTGTATTGCTCTGAATGCTTGTGGCAAATGCAGGATTTGTTTTCAATTGGGGCAGAGAAACAGCTTGAGATACATTTAAATTGAAGGAAGTAGAACGGGGGATCTCATGTCAGACTCTAGACTTTCTGGAGGGTTATTTTACATGCTTGTGGAATTATGGATAGTTTGAGGATTTAGGGCTTGTCAGTTTTTCTTTCAACTTGTAATGATTGGATTTTTAGACTTGCTGATGCCAGTGTGACTTTGAAGAGTGAGGTGTGTTTAACAAGATACCTTGACAGCTCGCCCAACTCAGCTGACCCTTTACGCATTTTGTTTGAAGGTATTTTTTAATTGCTATTCTCCTACCTTAGATTCTCTCCTGATGGACGGTTGATAGTGTCAGCCAGTGATGATAAAACTGTCAAACTGTGGGATAAAACCAGCAGAGAATGTATACACTCCTTCTGTGAGCATGGTGGGTAAGTACCTGGTGACGCATGAGGTCTGGCCTTCTTGTGAGTTCTGAAATGGGAAATCCTGGAGAATGTACACCTGATTTTGTGACGGTGGTCAGAGGTCCTTGTCCTGGAAATCATTTCTCCCTCTTAAAAAAACATTAGCACCTATTACAAAAGTAGCCAGTAGAGGATGAGATGCAAAAAGAGCTTCCAGAATTGCTTTGACCTTTTTATGACTTCTCCAGACTGGAGTCTTGAGGGTTATATTTCAATAGCAGTCCAAGCAGTCAAGCCTTAGTTTCTTTACACTTACTTGTTTTTGGAGGTGCTTAAATTCTTTATTTCTTTTTCTAGCTACGTTAAGCTTTTTTCATTTTGCTCTGAGTTGAAGAGCAGAAGTGTACTGGGAGATTGGTACTTGGTTCTTTGTTTCATCCTCCAATTTTTGAATATCAAGGTAATTCCAAAAAACACTGTATTCAGAAAAAAAAAGCTATTGAATGGGGATAATATGTAATACTGAGTCACAGCAAAAGTCAGTGTGTCCAGAAACACAAAACAAGTCCTTGGAGAACTTGGAATCTTCCGAATTTGTTCTGCATTGAATTTTTAAGTACGAAGTTGTGTTCCTTCAAGGTGATACACAATGACATTAGGACAAATTCAGACAGCATTATTTTCTCCAGTGTTCTTAAGAATATAGCTTGTCCAAACAATCTATTGAAATCTCAACTTCCTCAGCATTTGTTACAAGAACACTCAAAGGATAATTAATTTTATCCAATTTATTGTGAGGATTGGATGAGGAGTTACAAGATGCTCTTCACTGAAGTTTCTGAAGGTTTTCCTGTACTTGTGTGTTCAAAATAAAAATTGATTGCCTACAGGTCTAGAAAGGAATTTGATCTCAGCCTCACCACCTTCCAAGTGGCAACATCTGGTTTCAGGCACAAACTGATTAAATTCCATCTTGACATTAGTAAAGTGGAATAGAAGAAAAATATCTGTTTAGTTTTGTACACACAACTCTAGAAATCCTGTTAATTTAATAGAGGACATATGCTATGCAAACATTAAATGAACATTTGAAAATGTTGTAACAGTCAGATCCATCAGCTTTCAGAAGGTTTGTGTCTATGGCTCCTACACCTGTAATGCAAGAATGTCATTGAATGGGGTATACTTGGATATGATCCTGCAGTCTACTTGGGGTTGTAAGCAAGGTCTTCAGAGAAATTCAGCAATACAAATTTTCAGGTTATCTCCTCTTTTCTGTAATGTTCAATACACCCAGATGCACCTTCCCTTCTTGAAAAGACCTTTAGGATCTTTAGCAAGGGTTGAATGTAAACAATTGGATTTAACTGCAATTTACAGGTTTGTGAATCATGTGGATTTTCATCCCAGTGGTACGTGCATTGCTGTGGCTGGTACAGATAACACGGTGAAGGTGTGGGACGTTAGGATGAACAGACTTCTTCAACATTATCAAGGCAAGTTGAGATCTTGCATAAGTTGGACCTTTCCTCGTATTGATGTGAATTGCTCTGAAGTCCAAGGCCTGTTTCTCTGTCACCTGCTGCTTTGCCAGAAAGGCACAGGGTTAGGCCTGCCAGTGGAAGCTCCCTTTTTCTAATTTTTTTTTTTTTTACCCAAACATTATGCTTTTCTCCAAGGCTAAGTCTCATGTATTAGTGAGAAACACCTCTGTTCTGATTTCTCCTCCTCTGCCCACCATCGAAAAGCAAAAAAACCCT
Source organism: Ceryle rudis (assembly GCA_033439905.1). Lineage (NCBI taxonomy): Eukaryota > Metazoa > Chordata > Aves > Coraciiformes > Cerylidae > Ceryle > Ceryle rudis. Next base: position 67,478 of record JAAGNO010023419.1, on the reverse strand, counting down.
GATGCTGAAACTGTCCCGTGTTGCAGATGTGCAGAGGTATTACCTGCGATGCTGCTTGGCTTGTGTTCGCTGTTCTTGAGGAGATGGTGTGCAGTAAAAAGGATGTGGCCTTTGCTTCTGAATAAGCCCATAGGAGGACTCAGATGCATTCCAGCGAAGCAAAAGGTTTAAGTTTTCCTAATTTTATCATGAATACGTTAACAAAGGAGGAAAATCAAAATCAACCAATTGCAATTCTATACTATCATCTGTGGCTGCAATTCCTTCTGCAGTATCTGTTTGGTTTTCAGCTTCCAGAATTGGCTTTGACCTTGTTATGACTTGTACAGGTTGGCTTGTCCTTGGAGTAGCTAGCTTTTATATTTAGGAGTCTAAATGGTTTTGGTTTTTTTCCCATTACCTTCCAAATGACATCTCCTCCCATTACCTGTTCTTGTCAAACTGATTAGTGCTGCTGTTTGGTAGAACTGGCTAGGGAAAGGGTGCTTGCCCATCCCTGCAAGCTTCTTTGAGTTTGATTGTCCTGTTTTGTGCATATGAGTTTCTTGAGCCTGAACATGTCTTTTCTTTCCTTTATTATTAACGGTTTTTTGATCTGCTGTAGTATTTTGTAAATCTGTCCATTCTCAAGCATTGTTTCCAGTACAGAAAGCTTATTAAACTTAATTTTGTTAGCTTTTCATGAAGACTGCTCTGGCATGCTAGTAAAGCAGATTGGAGATACAGGGCTGTAGCTTGGTTCTTTCTGCCTTCATCATCAGATGCTGTCAGTTCCTGCTAGGAGACCCTCACAGCTGAATGCCAGGCAGAAAAGACAGAGAAGTAAAATTGCTTGCAGTTGATTCCTGCTCATTTTGCAACTTAAGAGACAAAAAATGAGTTCTAAATTAAAACTGTTGGTCCTTCTGGCTTTATGTAACTAGCTATTTTTTGAAGTGCTTTTGTCTGTGTATCCCTTTACTCGCATGGCCATGGAATTATTTCAGGCTCTCAATACAAGTTGTTTAGTTTCCCTTGATCTAGAAAGGTAGAGGAATTGTAGTGATGTTTAAGGAGCAGAGGTCTTCAGTTTGTCTTCCTTCACAGCAACCTGTGAAAGACTAGACCTCTTCTGGTAGATAAGAGCAATGGTAGTTAATCGTCTCAAAGCAAACGGCAGATTGTCTACAGAGGAGCTACTAAGATTATGAAAGCCCTTTGGGTTCTATAAAGTAAGTAAAAGCTCCCCAGAAAGAGGTTGCTGAGGAGTAGCAACAGCTTGCAAGCTTAAGAATGCTTTTGTAGTTCCACTGTATATGGTGGGCTGGTTTTGCATGTAGATAGAAATACTATTATGATCATTTGATCTGACTGTTAAACACTGATGGTGACACCACTGTCATTGGAACAGGGCTTTTTCTTGGGTAGGAGAAAAATAATATTCTTTACTTTAGCTTCCTGCTCCTTCACTGTGTGGGGTGGTCCTCTCAAGTCTGTTCTCCCTGGGAAGTCAAATTGAACACTCTGAATTTTTTTCAGCTGTAAACCTGCCTGAGCTCCTTGAGCTCTCATATAATGCAATATTTTAGTAACTTTATTTCCTCAGTTATTCTAAGGACTTGGAATCACTCACAAGTCTCTGAAAGTTAAAAAAACTAACAAAAATCAACATTTTGACTCTTGTTCCAGTTCATTGGTATCGAGCTGTTACAGTTCCAGTCATGAATACTGAAGTGTGATTCTTTGTGTAATAAGTATTAACAACTTGTAACCCATATTGGAACCTGGGATTGCCTTTCTGAAGTCTTGTCACTAAAATAAGCAGCATGGTTAAATACTTGCACAGCGTCAGATTGTCCTTTAGCCTATTTTATCACTCTTTCAACAGTCGCAACATCTGCAGTGTGTGTTTCCAGCTCAAAAAAATCATCTCTTCCTGCTTTCCACTTCCTGCTATTAAATTGTCCAAATCTGATGTGATTTAGATTTGACTGCCAGATTTATTTTTTTGTCTTGGAATTGTATGTTTTTGCCTGTATCTCATCCTTGCAGAATGGCATTTTAGTCTGACACCCTTGCTACTGAAGCAGTCTTTTCCTGTTAGAGTGTTTCTTTTAACAGCTACTGTGTAAATCCGAATTGTGCATTAAACTTTAAACTAGACGTAGCCATTAAAGCCAAACAAACCTAAAATGGCAGTGGCAGGTGTGTGCAGTCACTTCATGCACCCGTGGCTGCAAACCGATGCGTTCGTTACACGGTCTGGAGATGTGTTTTTATGTCCCATTCTTCTGAGGGTTTGTGCTCGTGTTTTGGTTAAATGGGGTTTGGTTTTGCGGCTCTCCCATGCAAAGCAGCCGTGGCAGTCCCACTAGATGGCAGCTCTCCCTTCAGTACCTGCTTGTGCTGCCAGATTTCAAGGGAGCCCATTTTAAAGACTGAGTTGCAGCGAGGAGTTCATAGATAAGTAGCCCTGCCACAGACTCTTGCGTGTTAAAGTTGGGTTGTTTTCCAAAACTGATTAGTCTCTTAGCAGTGTGGCTCTTGTTGCCAGGACTTGTTCCAGCTGGGACATTTGTAAATGAAAGTTGGAAGTAGACAGCAAACTCCACAACCGTTTGTATAGTGTGGGTTTGGTTTTTGTTTTTGGTTTTTTTTTAGTGAAATAAAGTATGCTTTGGTCACGCTCACTGTACAGGAGAGCAGCCAGATGCTTTCTTCGGTCTCCTATTTGGCACTGGCTTTTATACATCAGATTCTCGTCCTACAAAAGGGCCAGTGTTTATTACCTGACTTTTTTTTCCCTGTGCAAAGTTGTGTGTGGGGCACCTCTGTTGTATGTCTGTGGAAACAGCTTCTGTACCATTCAGATGGGCCTGAAGGGTGGTTATCTGTTTGCTGTGGCATGGGACTGTGTCAGGTCAATCCTAATTTATCTTCTCACTGGTGGTTACTAAGTTGTTGCATTCACTGATTATGGAAAAGTAACTGTACCAAATCTGACAACACTATGTTTAGTCACTCTATATGCTGACATAACCCAATATTAGTCATTAACCCACCAGTCTAAGTCCCTTAACTGGTTGTTATTTTTCTGTGCCTTGGCTGGCAGAAAGGTAGGCTTTTAGCAACAAGTCACTGGGAGTTGCCACCTCGTCCTGCACCAGATTTATTGTTTACAATGTGAAATCCAATGAGGTTGCAGGACATGTTGGCAAGATTTGGAGACGTGTTGTGAATAGTCTTGTGGGAGGTATGAGCTGGTTTGGCACAAGAGAGATGAAGTTTTCTGAGCTTAAGACAGCCAAGAACTCCTTGGGCTCAGAAACTGCAACTGCTTACACGGCCACAGTCTGTGTGTTTCCTTTCCATTATGAAAAGGTTTTTTGGTGAAGCTGGAAATACTTTAGTCACTATCTGGAACCCGGAGGATATATAATTAAGTTTGTCTGTTTCTGGTGTGATTCTTTCAGGACTTGCCTTGGCTAACAAAATATGTTTGCTTTCATCTGAATATAGATACTAATGGGGTGAGGAATGTATTTTGTCCTCTTTCAGGAGGAAAAACCACATAGACTTTCTCCTTTAATACATGGTGTAACACAGGGATGGGAGGGTAGAGGAAGATCTAGCTGTGTGATAGAGGCAGTATTCACCAGCGAGAATAACTGTTCAGAAGTTATTTGTGTTGAGGTTTTCTTCTGTGTCTTTTAGCTGTCTAGGTCAAGAGGAGTTATGTTCTCAGAACTTAAGCTGAAGTATCTAATGTTCCTGAGTGTTTCAAAAGTACCCGTGTTCTGTTTTACAATGAGCAAGGTTATTTCAGCTTTCTGCTTTAAATCCTCATCGGAAAAAAACTCAAGAGTTTTTGTTTCTACTGTCTTTAAAATTGTGGTTTTTATTTCTTTTCGTCATTGTTGGGTTTTTGTTTGGTTGGTTTTTTAACACGCAGATTGAATTTGAAATGCACAGTAGATTTACAAGGGAATATAAATTTTGTTGGGGGGGATGTATTAGTACTGGTAGATTTGAGATTCCAGAACAGTTGGAGGGCACACAATGCAATTAAGAGTAATTGCATGGTTAAAACCATCTTTGAGCATAGTCTTAAATATTTGGTAATGTCACATAAGCTCAGAAAGCTGTGCATATGTAGAGTACTGCATGTTCTCACAAATAAATATGTTCAATACCCTGTTTTGTAAAAGTTAAGGGAGGGAAAAAGCCCTACACTAGGTAGATGTTTAATGTTAAAATAAACTGAAGTGCAGTTTGATTTCCCCCCCCCCCAGCGTTTTCTTTAGCTCTTCTCAAAATAATTCCTAGGCTTCATTTTAATGCAGGAAGGATTGCTTTACTGGAAGTTCACAAGCTTGATAGTTTGTCTGTTCATACTGGTTTTAAATTCTCGGTGAGACAAATTGGACATCTGAAGGAATAATGCTTATCCTGGACCATTTTCAAGTTGCTGGTGGTTCTTTCCTAGTTTCTCTTAAACCCAGTCTTGGTTAGAGTTGGGTAATAAACCAAAAGAACCTGTGCAATGCTTACTTTGAGGTTTGCCTAGCATTGTGACTTTAGTCTTCTCCTTAATGTGCTAGCATATAGAATTTATTTTAGAATGACTTGGCAGCAAGAATAGCAGCTCCAAGGTGGTAAAATAGGTCAGTGTCCCATTCTCTCACAGAATCATGTAGCTCGCTTGTGCATATAGTTACATTTTAGGGCTATGCTGGAAGCTTTTGTAGCCTTAAATCTCCCAGAATAATTGGCAAAGCTTCCTTTTTCCATAAAGTAGTACCTATTTTTACAAGAATTGAGTACTGCTCTTGTTCTCCTGTGCTTTGAAGAATTTTTTTGGAATGTTTTCCCTATGATAATTTTCCTGTTAAACTTTATAACAGAAAACTGAAATTTGCTTGTACTTTATTTTATTCCTATGTAAACTGGTCTTGGTGACTACTATATATGTTTTTTCCATCCTTAGTGCACAGTGCTGTGGTGAACAGTCTTTCCTTTCACCCCTCTGGAAACTATCTGGTTACTGCTTCCAATGATTCAACTCTTAAAATTCTGGACTTGCTAGAAGGAAGACTTCTGTACACTCTTCATGGTCACCAGGTGAGGCAAAGCCTTTTATACAGTCATGTACAAGCTCATAACAAACTGGGCAAGTGTGTGGTTGAGCCTTTCATTCTGTATGGCCAAAAATCTTTTAAAAGCTTCATTGCATAGAATTGTGATGATAGCAATACTATTATTCTTAGAGATCCTCGCTTTTTGAATGGAAGGCCTATAGGGGGGTGGGGAGGAGGTAAGGCAGGAATGGAGAGGATGAGAAAGCAAGACAGAAAGGGATCCAGTATTAAGGATGCAAGTCTAAGATGTAAGGGGCACAGTCAGAGCTGCACCCTAGTTTCTACTGGGACTGTTGTGCTCTGTACCACAGCTCTGACTGTTTATCTCTCTAGAGTGTTACAAATAACACTTGTCCCTCTGCCATAGGTGTTGTGAAGGTAAATGCTGTTCACCTGCTGGAAGGCTTAAAGGCAGTAGTGATAAAATGGAGGAAATATATTTTTGGGATGTGATTTGGGAACTTGTTTCTATTTTGTTGACAGGCTAAATTAAATTATTGAAGGTAATAAATGCTGCTGATTAGTTAAGTTTAACTGATTGGACTATTAGTATTATGCTGCTGGGTATGTTACTTGTAAGGTTAATTATATGTATGCTTGGAGATCTCTTTTTAAATGTTAAATGAAAATAGACAGACTAATTTCATTGTCCATCCTGAGTGGGGCTCAAAGGCATGAAAAAGCAAACCTGCTTTAAAGGTTCCCTTTCCAAAGAGAACAAAGTCTTAACCCACTTGTGTCTCTGTTAAAGTGGAAGCTGACTCTTAAAGTATCAGAACTAGTTGGGGAAAATGAGTCTAAAGCTGTTGGGGATGGTTCTGGGCAGTAATGGTAGCTGTGTAAGCTGCAAAACTGGTATTTCTGGCTTCCTGTGGCTTTGTTTAGTGACTGTCTTGTCTGATGTCTAAAAAGGTCCCATTTGTTCTGTAATTTCTCTTTTGCTGTGTGTTAATAAACTTTTCTCCTTTTTTTTGTAATATTAATGAAAAAATAGGACAACCTTATACTTAGTCAGACCCTTCCATGAAGTAGAGGTTTAAAACTGACTGAAGGGTTCAAATGCTGAGAAGAATGGGGGTAAGATAACAAATGCTGGATATCCTAACATGTAAATCTTGACTGCATAAGATTTTCTTAATTTGAAAACTGGACTAAGTGGATACTCCTATCAGATAGGGGCTGCAAAGCTAACTGTCATCTTTCCATATTTGTATTGTCTATTAATTTGCCAAGCGAGTTCTTGGCAAGTAGCTTTCTGGAAAAGGTTAAGTGTGGAGGAACAGTGGATTTTAACACCTTTCATCTTTCCGTTGGTCAGGGATGTGCCTCATTGCTGTTCAGCAGGAGGCTGAACCTGTTTTTCATTTTCCTCCCTTCTGAGCTGTAGGCTGCTCCTCACTGAGTGAGGTAGCACAAAAATCCCCTTAGCTTTGAATGAGAGTTCAAAACTGATTATGGTGATGGAGGGCTTCAGAATTAGACAATACAAAGTCCCTTTAGTCTGATGCTCTACTTAACTCAGGTCTTCCGCAAAACAGTGGGCTTGTGAATCATCTGTTCAGGAGTAGAGTTGAAGCTCTGTATTTTTCCCCCCACTGTTTCAGATCGGTAAGACCAACATCTGCCACTCTAACTGGCATTGAAAATGCTTTGACACTGGCACAATTGGAGGGTAGTTGCCATGGTGGGATTTCAGTTTGGAAACAAGAAGTAGCGTAAAAGTGACTGGTAGTGCTTTCTGGTCATCTTTAAAGGTATTGCACTGAGATGGCTGTGGAACCAGTCCTAGCGTAGCCCTGGCTGTCACTTCCTCTGCTGATGTGTGCTGTACTCTTGTGGTTGGTTCTTTTTAATGCCCGATTTAACAGATACTTTATTTCCCCACTAAAAACGTAGGATAATCTGTGCTTCATTCATAGTAAGCAACTGGCAGTGACAACAGGCCCTGCTTTCATCAGAAGCTGCTGGGGTGGATTCCTGCACTGGCTACGTCTCTGGCCTGTTCTGCTCACAGATAAACTCAGGCTACTTAATACTGAGGGATTTCCCCCCCCCCCCCATTCTCACTGTGATTTCTGCCAGTTTCACCAAGTGGATAAAAATGAAGTGGGTGTGGATTTTTTGGTCATTAAGTAGATTTCCCTTTCTAAGTGAGGGCCACAGGTTAGTCACCAAATGAGCAGCCTGTTCTGAAGACATTTTTGAGTTGTGACTTTGCGTGGGTGAATATGCTGGTTGAAACTTTGTTCCTCCTCTGACAGCTGACTGCTGTTATGTTGTTCTGGGAAGGCTGCTTGTGAGTGGATGCTTGGGGGGGGGGGTGATGGGAAGAAGACTTAAGGGCCTTTAGACATAGTTTGACGCAACTGCTGGAGTGCCAGGAATTTGTTAGCAGCTGATTAACTGTAGTTTACATAGGGAGCCTTGCCAAGTTTACATTGCTGTCTTTAATTGTAATGTAGCTGGCCTCTATGTAGCAGAAGGATCATTAGAGACAGGAGTTTGCAGCTTGGAGCTGACATCTTGCAGCTGCAAAATATCATTCTGTATTGTGCTGCATATTTTAGTTCTGGACTGCTTCAAGCTGTGAAGTACTCTTGCCTGATTCCATACAGATGAGACACTGGGCTGGTATGTAGGTCCACCTCTGGAACTGAATCATTGCTGAGGGTCAGAATGCTCTGGGGCCCATAAGTCGCCTCTGGAATGTTGCTGGAGGAGAGCAGGTACATGGTACCTGTCTGCCCGTTTGGGATGGTTTGGTTAGAGCATCACCAGACTGACTTCCGTAGTGGAATGGAAGTTCTCAGAAAATATTTGGAAAACATCTAAGTGCTTATGCTTATAACTAGGAAGACAAAAAATGCAAAGTTACAGTTCTCCAAGCAACCTTGACCTGAAACATAAAGTAGCTGCATTCTACCTACCTGGGTGGCATAAGTGCTCTCTCTATTTCGCTGGCTGTCTAAAGAGCAAGATATTCTGAGCAGGTGCACAGGAAACAAATGTGCTCCTATACTGTCTGCTGCTAGCTCTACCCAGGTAGCATCAAATGTCTGTGCACCTCTTTGAAGGGTGTCTCAGGTCCGCTCAAAACTGGACCACAAAAGGGAGAGAAGGTTGTGTTGGAAACAACAAGTAATTAACTTTAGATGAGCATTTACGGGTATTAAAAGCAAATGTGTGCTCTATTTTTCCCCATTTGTCCAAGTGTAATGTGCCCTCTTCTGTGCTGTGAACCAGTCAAAGGTGCTGTGAACGGTGGTAATAATGGATCTGTTTATTATTAGTTCTTTTATGCCTTGAATCCCAGGATGTGGTTTTCAGCCCTTGTTAACACTCGTGTCTCCTTTTGCTCTTTGCACTAATTAATCTATTTCAGGAGAATTTGACTGAATGTCCTGGCTGATATCTTCCCACATTTAGATCTTCTTTTGTAGGCAGTGGAAGCAGCTCTACTTTAATTCAGCTATTTGCATTTTCTAGATATGCCTTGATCCAGCTTTTGGTACCTCCCTTACTCCCTTACTTGGGTCTTCTCTGATATGCATTAGTGTCACCCAGTGTTTAAAAAAAAAAAAAAAAAAAAAAAAAATCTACTGGCATCCTTGACCCCACTTGTCTCTTCAGCTACCTTCTTCTCTGCCTCTCCTTTCACTGTGCAGATGGTGCATCATTAAACTCTTCTCTGGTTTATTTCTGGACCCTCTCCAGCCTGGATCTTGCTTCTTCTGTTATGCTAAAGCCAAAATGTTAGCTCTGTTCCTAGCTGAAGCCTGCAAGTCTGGTCTCTCCTGACTTGAACTGACTGTTGGTGTTGGCCTTGCTGTTCTTGAAATTGTGTGCTGCCTTCTGTCCTCCAGCAGTTCAGTGGGGGAGGAAATGGTGTTCAAGATGGCCTTCTCCCTGATTGTCCACTTAGTATTTTTAGATGGTACACATTCAGCTACTATTTGTGTGCAGGTATGACTGTTTGCTCCAGGCATATATCCATTTCTCAAACTAAACTCTTGGCCTTTCTCTTAAGTATTTATTTCAGGGAGACCTATTTTTATTTATTTATTTATTTTCCCTCCACCTTTGAAAGCTTTGTGTTCAGGGCTGCTATTCCTGTTGTCTCTTGTCATCCCTGCGTCAGTTGTTACTGATGGTGTTGACATCCTTCCAGTCACTTGTGCAGCATTGTAATCCGTGTCTTTGCTTTGGATCCAACCTCTAGGTGATGAGTGCATTCAAGTCCTTCAGCATAACTCTGAACATATTTTTCTAAGCCCACACTTAATGTTTTATGTAATCTGATCAACCTGTGACTTGCTAGGGCAATAAAGGCCTTGTGATCACTAGTTTCCTTCTGTAGGAAGCAGGTACAATCTATCTCTAGGGGGTAGTCTGCACATAAATTGGATTGTGTAACATGCTGTGCCTCACCCTTCTTACATATGTGGCTGAAGTGGGATGTCACCTGGTGTAGCTACCTGACCTTGTGGGAATCTTGTTCATTGGGAACACTGCTGCAAAGGACTAATTTTGATCCCATTATCATTCTTTCTGTATGGCTTACTTTTTTGGTTCCAGTTTCTTTGCTGTATCCAGGGTGTGAGCAATTTGTCCTTTTCAAGGTCCCGTGGGGCTTATCTCCACTCTTCCTGCTACTCATCTTTTACTGGAGGAGAGGAGTTGAATATTGATAAGTGGCAATGTTCTTCCTGTTCAACATTTCCAGTGTGTGCTTTTTATTCTCTTTTGCATTTTCCCCTCAAACTTTCTGCAGTGCTCTCCTAGTACCACCAAAATTATTGTTATAACTTCAAACTATTTGATGAGCACAAAAGCTCCACAGTCCGTATGTTGTCGGTCTGCTGAGGACTGAATAGAAATGTTCCTTACTGCTGACTTGTTGTATCTCATTGTCCAATGCTGCCTTTCTGTGGCTTGCTGCTTAATCTAAGGCGAGGAGCTATAGGAATTTGGGCACTGGTGCTATCAGCTTGTGTGCAGCACCTAGCGTGGTGAGGATGCAGAACTGGAACTTACGAACCCCCTGGGAATACTGATAGAAAGGCATTTGTATCCCTCTACAGAAAGAGGAATAAAGCGATCCTTTAGAAGATTCCTACATCTCACAAGTTCTAGTGGCATGGGAAACGATCTTAAAAATTTCCCTACAACTTCTATAGAAGAACATGCAACTGTGGCTTTTTGACACTTGTAATTTTAAAGGGGAGGGGGAAATTCTGAAGAAAGATTTGAATTCTTCAGTATCCAACCATGTACCTGTTGTCCGGGACTGCAACAGAAATCCACTGGATCTCTGCCATGCTTGCCTGGAACAAATGGGAGTTAGGCTGTGTGTAATCACTGGCAAGTGTAGCTGTTTAATTTTGGTTTGTGTGTTTATATTAAATTGGGAGAGTGTTTGGCAAACTATTATTTGTATGTTGCTATAGCAAACCTGTTATATCTGCAAAGAGTGCTGTAAGTGCATGTAGCAAAAATACTTTTCACTTAATTTATGTCAACAAATCTGTAGAGGATGTTGTGTCTATAGACTTGTTTGTTCACTTTTTCAATTTATAACGGCACATTCAGTCTTTGATATTATTTTCTATTTTGGGAAGAATATGTTCTGTTGAACTTTGCTTGTTTGGTGTTTTCCTTTCAGGATGCCATGACTTTGGAGTTAATTCATTGCCTGTTCTGATGTGATTTGTATTGTTCTAAATTTTGTCTAAATACACTGAAATGTTTACACTGATAAAAATAATGTTGTGAAACATTGCTTCTCTACAATATTCCCGACTTGTGCTTGTTCCCAAATAATTTGTCTTAATGTCTGCAAAGTTTTAGGGTTTTTTTTTTTTACCCTTCCAACTCTGACTGGTTTATTACAGGCAGAGCATAGTTTCTGTATCCCCGGCTCTTCATCTTTGAGCAGTATTCACCACTGTGCAGTGTTCTGGCTATGTACTTGTTTCTTCTGCCCTTTCTTACTGCTTAGTTGTCTAACTTTTGCATTTTTTTGAGCCTCTATTGCTGACAGTGTGGTCAGAGAGCTGAACTGCTGGGGAAGGTGGGTGGGAGTAGAAGGCAGAAGCATGCCCGCTTTCAGCTGATTGATGGTGGCGTCTTTGGTTTGAAATACCTGCAATATTTACTGCTGTGTTACACTTGGTCACACTAATGACTGCACATGCAGTTGGAAATTGCTGTTACTAGATCATTTCTGGCAAGATCTCTTGAGGGAGATGTAGCTATTAGGCCTCAAAACCTTTAGAAATCGCTGCAGGTGAAATGAGAATATGGAAATACCTTAATGTGTTTTAAGGAAACTAACACTCTTCACACTGGGAGTGACCCCATCAAGACTGTAGTTTTGCCAGCATAACCCTGTGCCAGCATAGTTGAAAGCATGCAGGAGTGTGGGATGTGGGGTGCAGTGAGAGTTGGGTGCTTATCCCAAATGCAGTCTTTGGGTATTTGCCTTCAGAATTTATAATGATGAGCTTACTTTTACTAAGGAGAGAAAGAAGGGAAAGCAGAAATAAATTGGGTGTAAGATTTCCATGTGATGCCTGCTGGGAAGATGTGACTAGGGTAGTCTGGCTTTGCAACTTGAAACAGGCTACGGAGGAGCTTCTTGCCTTTAGAGATTGGAAGAGACCTTCAAGATCATCAAGTCCAACCATTAACCCAGCACTGCCAGGTCATTGCTAAACCATGTCCCTCAGAACCACATCTGTGTTTTCTAAATCCAGGGATGGTGACTCCATCTTCTGGAAATGCTTGTCCCTGCCTCTGCCCATTTCAGCTTGGGCTAAAATCTCAAGTTTAGAACAGTCTGCAAAGGAATGTGTTCAGTAGCTGACATAAAACTACACTGATCTGGTTTCTCAACTGTTTATTCTAAGCAAAACAGTTTGCCTGTTGTGCCCATGCTTGAGCATACGTAAGAATTTCCCAGCTCTGCTTAACTACATCTCAGAGTGGCTGCCTCATCCTCCCATGTGCTTTCTGAAAGGTTGGAAATGTATTAAAATAGCTGTGTGGTGTGAAATGTGTGCTCTCACTCGGGCAGTGCCTTAGCAGTCAGTAGCCCTTGAAGTCTCTCAGAGCAGACTCGTTTTAAGAACAAGACTTCAAAACGCAGGCATCGGTGCTGTGTGAAGATGATCCTGGATGCATTAACTCTGGCATCTCTTCAGTAAAACTCTGAGATAAAGCAGTTTAAGCCATCCTTCTATTCGTCAGTTAAATACATGACATCTAATATGGAATGTCCTAAAAATACATAGGAGAGCATGTGATAACTATAAAAAACCCCAAACCAACTCAAGTGCTGCTCTACCTTTTCTTTTGTGATAGAACAGATTATTTAACTTCTTGCCTGTAGCCCTACCTGTTGGCTGTTTTATGTCAGTGTTGTGT
>JAAGNO010023419.1:35021-48760 GCA_033439905.1 Ceryle rudis | reverse complement strand
GGCCAACTGTTTGTGTGCTACTGACAGGCAAATTCTTGTCATGTGGTATTGGTTGACAAGGGGTTGCTCTACTCATGCTCTGAGTCTGTGGGAAACAGGGCACTGCGAGTTCTCTGAGGTATAAGATACTGGTTTGGGCCAGGCACTGTGTTTTATACAGAGGGAAAAGTGAATCTCTGCTGAGTCACAAAAAAGAGACAAATTTTGTTTCAGAGACCTAAATTACCTCAAGGTAGTGAGTATTTTGAACTGCCACCCAAATGCAGCCTTTGGCTTGGGCATGCAGCGTGGGAACTGCTGATCCCAGTAGTACTCCCTGAATATAAAAAGGTGTTTGAAAGTTACTGTGTTATATGCAACTTACAGAAGACCAAACTGAGTAACAAGTCAGTGGGATTCTTCTTTTCTGTTTACTCCTTGGGCAAATGTGGTGTTATCTTTTGGTCTGAATAGCACAAATGATGCTTTGACGAGATCTGCCAAATTAGTGAGGAGCACCAAGAGACACTTTTAATTTGCTAGTCCTGGTCTCCCACCCCCTTCTGGCCTCCCAAGACCCTCTTATTCTCTGCCTTTTTTTCCCCCACCCCATTTTGGTTTCCACAGAGGGAACAAAGGGAACTTTGTGGTTGGTGTCTACTACAGGCCACCTGATTAAGAGGAGCTTATTGATGAAGCCTCTTCACTCCAGCTACAGGAGGCTTCATGTTCACAAGCTCTTGTCCAGCTGGAGAACTTCAACCACCCTGGCACCTGCTGGAAATGTAGCACAGTGAGCTGTAGGCAGTCCAGGAAACTCCTGGAGTTCGTGAAGGATAACTTCTTAAACCAGGTAGCAGCCCTGGCAGAGGAGATGCAGTACTGGACCTGATGTTCACCAGTGTATGCTAAGCAGTGATTTCAAGATTGGAGGTAGCCTGGGCTGCAGTGATCACACGCAGGTGGAGTTCACAGTCCTGTTTTCAAGGATGCCTCATCCCTGGAAACATTCAAGTTCACATTGGCTGGGGCTCTGAGGAACCTGATGTAGTTGAAGATGTCCCTGCTCAGTGCAGGGGGTTGGACTAGGTGACCTTTAGAGGTCCCTTCCAACCCAAACCATTCTATGATTCTACTCAATATCCTTGCGTATTAGGTTATTAGGAATTCAATGCTTTAAAATTAAGGCCATTATAATTGCTAAAGTTAAAAGGGGAAGAATAACCAATGTAGTCAGAGCTTGTTTTTAATACCACTAAATTTAAATTTGGAATTGATATGAGGTGTTCTTTACTGTTAAAAATAAGCTGATATCTCTGAAAATGGATTAGTTTTTTATTTTAAATATAGTCTGAGCATGGATACTTGGCTCCATAATACTGTGCCCATTCATGGCAGTCTTGTAGAATTATATTATGCTGGGGTCTAAGAGTACTGTCTCTGCTACAGCTTACTGCAAGACTTAAATTTTACTATATATTCAGTTTCTTCTTGTTTTGAGCAAAATGCTTTGTTATTAACAAAGTACTTATTTTGGTGGATTTTGTGTAGTTGAGAGGAGTGATTTTTCACATGAGAGTCAGACTTGAAACTGCCACCTGTGGCTCTTGATTTCATGCCAAAGTCACCTTCTCCTTCAGTGAAAAGCGAAGCTTCTTCATCTTTCTCTACTGCTGTGTCAGCATGTTAGGATTCTGCTTCTGAATAATATAGATTTTATAGAATTTGGGGCTGTATCTATCTTTTAAAACAGGTTTGTAGGTTATTATTTGGTTTTGGTACCCTTAAAATGCATGAACGCTTGAACCTGTTTTCACCCTTAAGTTCGAGAAAATATTCTTCCAAGGAGAGCCTATGCTCTTATGTGTAGCTGTATAATTACTTTTTTTTTTTTTTCTTAAGTGCTATGAAAGCACAAATACTGATCAAAACAGTGTCTGTGTAAAGACAGTTTGCCTGGTTTCTGATGGGGAGAGTCAGCCTAACATGCAAGTGCTGAGAGAATAACTGAACAGACACATCAAAACTAGTTTGTCATCACCATACATAGGAAGAAGAAAAATCCTATACAACCTGTAGGATAAGAGAGACATGAAACATTGTCAAGGCTGGTGAGCTTAAAAACAAACTTGCTGTAAAACAATTTTCACTTCTGCAGGCAGGAGAAGACTGGAGCCTTTAGAAGATGCTGGTTTCTCAGGCAGTTGATTGAAATTCATTATGAGTCAGGGTATTGGGCTTGTTTGCAAGAATGAGCATGAACTTCAAAGTTCTCTACCCACCTGCTTGTGTTTTCTGTCAATATAAGGTTTGGGAGATGCAGCTTGTTTTGCTCCTTGCAAGCACTAATGCAGAGAAGCTCACGATGAGCAGGAATTGCAGTCATGACTGGTGTAAAAGCATAGATACAGAAGTGTGATAAAGAAACCCCAAAAGCTGTCAGAAGGAAATGATAAATATCTTTTAGCATAGATGTGAGACTTTAGTTCAGAATTACAGTAGCTCTGAAATAAATGCTTACTCTTAAATGATAAGCTAACGATAGTTGCTATTAACTGATGCACAATTGCCTTGAAAAGTGAAGTTAAGGGGAAACACTTGTGATGCACGTAGTATGAAGCTGACAGGAAGAAATGAAGTCTTAGTCCTGTGTCTTGATCCTTTAAGTATTTGTATTTGCTTTGATCTAGTATCTGAGAGGTAAGAGTAAATTCACACTTTAAACTGCAGTATTGAGTGGTGAGGACCTACAGGAAAGTCAGAAGAAGAGGTACGGATTTTACATGGGATTTCCTAAAGATGGGCTCTTATGCTTGTCCTGGGGTCAGTAACTGTAAGGGTCTGTCCGTGTGAAGAGTTGTGTACAATCAGATCAGAGGATATATTCGTGGATCCGATATGTTGTGAAAACTTTTGTCATACAATTTGCTCTTTCCAGTGAGGCCAGATAATGTGTTTTATTGAGGGACTTTGCCAGTGGTTTCTTTTCAAACACAAGGAGAGCTTCGTACATGTGGTTGCAGCTGATGTGAGTATATGAGAACACTTTTTTTCATTGTGTGACAGATTTGCTGCTATTGCTATTTGCTACTTGACCAGTTCCAAGAAGGCTATGTATGGTCTAGTGTCATGAGAAAATGCTGAACAGTTGATGTCATATGGACAGTTAAAAAGTGCTTGGGTGTTTAGATAAATTTGTACGCTGAAAATGATGAATAAAAACATTGTAGTATAAGCTAAGTTGGTAAACAGCTTTTCATGCAATATTATGGAAAAGTGGAAATACTCATTTACTTGCATTTAAACAAACCTTCTTTATGCATGTTGTAACTCTGCAAAATACTACTTTGCAGAGGAGGTGGCTGATGAGGAGACTTTAGTCTAAGCCTCTGCATACAGCTTTCTAAAGAGACGTACTTTAAAACTTGTTTGTGTTGCAGTACGTCGGAGGCAAAACTGTTGGAAGGGGAGTGGGAGCTTTAGATGTCCAAAAGGCAGGGAAATGCACAGTCTGCAAGGCTTGTGTGGAGCCTGTTTATTTCAAACTAAGGGTGAGATAAACCTGTTGAGAGAGGTAGTAGGTACAGCAATACATAAGCTTACAGGTGATGGGAATGTGTTTCTCCTGCCTCTTCAGTTGTGAATTCTGCAACTGTATTACTTAGATATATGCAACTTGGTTTTGCGCTCCTGAAAGGACTCTGAGAGTCCTACTCATGTGAGTGGATGTGCTGACAGACTCAGAAGCAGTTAGCCTCTTAGTAGGGTGGCTTGGGAGACATGGGCAGAGGTACAGAGTTGTCCTCTGTCCCTCTCTTGCCCAGAATGCTTTCTGCTCTTTTGAAATTTAAGAGCATAGATCTTTAGCTCCTCTGAAGTTAAATGGTACTCAGTTGTGGAACTACCAAATTTGAAAGCATAGCAGACTTGACAAAGTGAAATTTGGGAAGAGCACTGCTTCAGCAGAAAGGACTTTTAAACAAGAAAGCAGCCTGTGCCTCATTAAATGCATCTTTCAGTTAAGACAGACATACAGGCCTCTCTCTACACTGCTGCGTTTTGGATTGCCTCCAGACGTTGGACTACGCTTGTTCCTTCAATGGCAATTTTGCTAAAATAGTTCTGTTGAACGGAATTGGAGATTGATTCCAAAAAACCTGGTCATAAAGTTGTATGAGGCTTATTAACTGAATGTCCAAAGCTGACTCCACCTCCGATTTGCTGGTTCTGCTCTATTTGGGGACCGTGGGTACCTCTGTGCTTAGCCCGTGGTTTCCATGCTGACAGCGGCAGTTCATTCTGTCAGACACTCATTCCTTGTGTAAATAAATTCCTCCCGAGTTACTCATAGGCCAGATGTGCCTTTTTCTTTTTTTGACCTTTTGGCTTCCAGATTGTAACTATCTCTAATTTTGGCATCTGTTAATATTTGATACTTCTGTACATTTTTTCTTACTTCCTGTGAAATCTGAGAAGCAGTTCCCTTGCACCAAGCTGCAGCTCTTTGCAATTGGATATGAATGTGTGGTGTTGTTTGCACCTCCTTCACTCCCTTGTATTTGTTTATTTTTAAGTGTTGTAAGGGAGGAATCCTGTATTCAGCAGCACAGAATCCAAGCTTCAGCCTTCAGGATACATGTGATCTGCAAAATGATTATTTTTCCTGATCTGCTTGTCACCTTGTTTATCTGAGGATGTGTTCCTGCTCTAAGAAGCTTTAGTCTGGTTACATGATTGTCTTACACTTTGAATAGGTATGTAGATTATTTACTTAAAAGAACAACAGTCTGAGTGCTCAACACATTTGCACTGCTCTACCCTTCTTGGCTGTACGGGCAGAAGCTTCGTAGGGGCAGGAGTCTTACTATGACTGATAACAGGATGCTGGGAGCTCTTCCCCACATCCTTCACAAGCAGTGCAGTTGGAGGTGGTTACCCATAACTGCCCAACCTTCACTCTCTTTCACTGAAGGAAGCCCACTCATGTAAGCCTGTTGCAGCATGTGACCATGGAGGGTTATTTTGCAAGGAGAAGGGTGCAACAGGAACAGAGAAAAAGGCTTCTTCTTTCCTCTTCCTCCTTTGTAGTATGGACAAAGCTGGGTCTCTGGCTTCTGCCTGAAGAGGCTGTGCTTGTAAACCTTGTGAGAGGCAGAAGGATGGCATTTTCTATCACTGCTGGTGTCCTTTCAGCAAAAGCAGCTAGTCGTATGTTCTGTGCAAGAAGTGTGGTCCTATGGTGTCTTCTGCTCATCTTGCTGGAAACCAGAGACTTAGAGTGGGATGAACTCTAACCCCCAAGAGGTCCCAGATGCTTAATTGATTAAGAGAGCTGTCATGGAGAGCAAGATGTTGAGAAAGTCAGCTGGCACGTTGAGAAAGTTTGCTTAATCTCTTTGTGCCTGGTTCCGCTGGGAAAATAATAATTCTTGTGGTAGTATGGTTAGTAGGAACTGTGGCTAATGTGGGCCAGAAAGAGCACACTGCTTGTGAACTTAGACACATGCTCTTGTTAGCACAAGAGACAGAAACTTGGTCTTAATGTTGTGTGTTTAAAGGCCTTTCTGAACTCCTCCACCCTGGTACAGATAATCTGGTCCCAAGGTGTAACCCCTTGGTCTCATAATTGAAAAGGCTGGATCCAGATGAGCTCTAGAGTCCAGCTCTATTCACGGTAGAATAAAGTCTAAACAACAGTACCTGCTTGCTTCATATCAGGAAGCCTGAATTTATCTAAGCAGAACTGGCATAGCTCTATCAGTTGCCTGCAATTTGGGGAGCCTCACTGCAGTTCTCACTGATATTCTGCATTATAATTTGGTTGTGAGGCTGCATCTGAGCAAAATAAATGGGTTTCTGTCACTTGACAAAATGAGCATCTCCCTCGCAAGTAGCTGACAGCAGAGCTTTTTTCTGGAAGATATTTCAGAAATCCTCTATTAATGGCTAGCCCTCTAATACTATTTCAGCTATTTTTGTTGTCACTGTGTGAAATGGAATTTTTCACAAGCTTAATGGGTTTTGCTCCTATTTTGTTGCTTTCCCCTGAAAGTTTTAGGTTTTTTTTTTCTCACTGTGCTCAGTGTAAGTAGAGAAGGTTGTACATGGCTAATGAATGAAAGTTTGTCTTCTGATTTTGTGTGTTAACATTTTTTTATGTGTTGCTGCAGACTGTTTATCAGAGTTTTCTGATTTTGATGACAGACCTGAGAGGAAGAGGCGCAGGGTATAGGCACCCTCAGCTTGTCTTTCAAAGAGGCTCTGAATGACTGAAACAACCCACAACAGCATTCCTGGTTAGTGGATGGGAGCAGCTGTGCTGCTACAACTGTTGCCCCTTGTGTTCTGGTTTGACAAGATTTTATTTTTTTTTCAGAAATAAGAGGATCAGCTTTTAATTTGTCATCTTACAGTGAATAGATTTGTTCCTTAAGGCTTTGGAACAATGCAGCAAGTCCTGACAAGTCATTATTGGTCAGAATAAAAATTACCTTTTAAGTTCAGCATCTCAGGCTAATTAATGTAAATTCACCCACTTAGGTTGCTGCTGTGTGTAGTTTGTCTTAATGCTTGAGTCATAATTCAAAGAGAAGAAACGGAGGCAGGATTTATATTTCTTTCCAAGCTGCTATTCTGTGTCAGCTTTGAGATGGATAAGGATACCTCAAGCTTTAAAACTTTCTAAGATCTCAAACTTTTCTGCTAAAAATTCAAAGCTCAAGCAAGAGTAATTGCAAACAGGCATGTTAAGATGTCTGCACACGTTTACATGTGTATACACATAACGTGCATTATCTACACACAAGTAATGTACACAGGCATGCACATGATATGTACGTTACACAAATACCCATGCCTATGATTCTCTGATACCAAGGCAAATTATTCTGATGAAGAAAATGAGCTGGAAGCTGTTGTTCACACTTCTGGAGATCACTGTGTGTTTTGCTGCTTGCCTTGGAGACCTTTTGGTGTAAAAGAGCCTGTAGCTGGATAACCCAAGTCTGGAGATAAAAACTTTCAGTGTTGGGCCATTTGTGCTTTTGAAAATATAATACATGCAAAACTTTCCAATTCTTAGGTGTTTGCTTTTAGCTATTTAAAATGTAACTCCTATTGGAAAGGAGCTGACTATTGAAGATTACCTCCTATTAGATCCTTAGTAAGACTGTGAATTAATGTAGTATTGCATTAGTTATTAGTCATTTGGAAACCCTAGCTTTGTTAAGTTATATTCCCTACTGGGTTTGAGTTGTGGCAATCCCCTTTGCAAGAGCTTATCAGGAACTGTGACTTCTATTCCTTTCAGTGCCAGATGCACTCCTTGGAAAATAATTCAGGGATCTACTTTCTTTAAACTTTTTGTATAACACAAAGATCACATAACACAAAAAGCCCCGGGCCTGATCTGCACTGGCGCACGGGCAGTTGATGCCACATGTTGTTGGTATTCAGTTATAAACCAATTGAAAAGTGTGGACAGCATGTAGCTTGGATTCTTTTAGGAGTCTGCACAGATGCTTGTTACCTGAAGCTACCTCAAAACCCCTGATACAAATATCTGTCTTGGTTTAAAAGTAACAGAGTACAGAGATAAGTTAAGTGGACCAACAGAGAGTGAACCAAAGAACAGGATTACTGACGCAGAGGAGAACTTTCTCTTCTGTCAGGCAGAAGCACGGTGAGGACCTGCTCTTGGCTGCAGATGATTGCTCATCAGCTTCACTTGCAGAGATAGGATGCTCCTCTTTCTGTAAGCAAATACAGATTTCAGTCCGAGTGGAGCATTCTGTGTTTGGACAGGTTGGTTTCATGCATGTTTGAATACTGTAGCTGACCATTAGCTGTTACCCCTGTTTCTTTCCTGCCTGGCAGCTTTGTCAGCAGAGCTGGATGGTATGATGTGGCTTCGCTTAAAATACATAGACCTTACTCCATCTGCCTGCCTCTGCCAGTGGTTCACTTAGGTTTTGGCACAAGAGTGCCTTGTGATTCAAAGCATTTTGAGTTATACCTATTAACTCAATTTCTTCTTGGTGTTATCATAGACTTAATATTTATTGGCCTGTGGCAAAACGTGGTCATTACTGTAGAGGTGCCAAGTTTTAATGTTTTAACTTAGTATTTTTAGTAGCACCAGTAGGGAGAAGGATTCTATCTAAATAATTTCTAGCCTCTTGCATGTTTAACCCAACTTATCTTTTGGTGTGAATCAAAAATGCAAGCAAAAATAAAAGGGAAATCACAGTCTTTTCACCTCCCTTCTCTCTTTCTTCCTTTCCTTCCCAAATCCCTTTCTATTATTGCAGATAGAATTGTGAAATAACAGGTGAGCAGGGATGAATTGTCCTATGAATAGTTTCAGAAAACTATTTAACATGCGTCTTATTTCTGGTTCTTAAGCTATGCTGGTCAGGACAGTAGATGTGGAGTAAAGAAAGTCTTGAAGATTGTGATTGCTCCAGAAATTTCAATGCTGTTTTGAAGAGGGGGTGTGTTTCCAGTCTAGAGAAATGTGCTTGTGCTCGGAGAGCTGTGTTCAGTCAATGATATTTTGTACATAGGAAGGAGAAATGAGGTTACCTCTGTTTTTCGTGGGTCCTCCAATCTAGAGGTGTACTCCATCTGACCTTCCTGCCGCACTTACCTTGAAGCTGTTAATGCTTCCACTGGATGTCACTGTTGCTCTCTGGGAACACGTTTAAAGTATCACTTTACCTGTGGTGAAAATGACTCCTTGAAATAGAGGACTTCTAATGGTATTTCTTTCTCTTTTGGATTAGTAGATTTGGGTGCAAATAAACTGCACACCACCTGTGGGAGTTTTCTGCCCCTCTGTTTTTTCTAGGGCAGTTTTTTTCAGCAAAGATAGTGAATTTAATTTCACTTAGTGAATTTTATTACATTGGATGTCTGTATTGAATTGAATACACTGGGTATATGTGTTGCTTAAAAAGAATACCATCTTTCTAGATACTTGAAAATTAATTATTGACAACATCACATTCTCTTTAAAAGCAAACAAACCCCAAACAGTAAATATACATTGTGGAAATTGATTTAAAGGGGCTTCAAGGTAAAGCTGAACCTTCCTCCCTTTATATCACTTAGTTCCTCCCTTCCAGTGCAGAGGGGTGAAAGGAAAAGAAATATTTCCTCTGGATTGAATTGTAAGTATCCTATTTATTATTAGGTGTAAAATTCAGGCAGATGCTTATCCTGTCAATATATGTTCTAAATATCAGTACTTAGAAAGCAAAATGGTATTTTTTTAATTGTGCCTTGTAATTTTACTGCAGATATACATGTGTTGTGTAGTTAGTGCTCAGTCTCTGATCAGCACTATAATAGCTGGCCAGAATGCTGTTTAACCAGCGGATTTTTTTTGTAAGAGGCACAGTAAGAGAGCTCTGGAATGAAGGCTGATTAATTTTCCCCTTCGCCCAAGTAGTTGCACTGTGCTGTCTTTAAGTGGTTGCTATAAATAAATCACTTCTGTTTTCCCTTTGTCACTGAGAGCTGTATTGTATTCTGAAACTGCTCATCTATTCTTCCTTTAATGTTCAGCTGCTTCTTGCTATGCTCCCAGCGCTTAATACGCAGATGTTAGAATAAGATATTTAATGACAAATATATTTGTTGGGTTGTGCTGAATGAATTGCACATGAACTCTGACTGAAATAAATGAAACCTCTGTGGCAGTGTCATTGTTTCTGGTGCCTGTCCCCAGGATTCCACTGGCACTTCACCTTGCAGGTGAGTCAGATGGGAGCACAGATGTCTCTGTAATCGTGATGCTCATCACTACCAAGACTGTCAGGAAGCCAGTGCATATTTCAGGGCTCTTTCTACAGTTTTGCGATGATTTTTAAAATCTGTTGGAATTTAAATCGCTAGTGGCTAGCTCACAACATGATACAGATTGCAATTAGGAGTGTGGCTTTAGTTTGGTCTTTGAGAGTTTTCTTGCTTATTCTGGGGCTGATTTAATTTTTAATTTTATTTTATTTTTTACAAAATTAGAGGAATTTTCAGTCTAGGGGCAATTCAGTTCTTCCTCACTTGAGTGCACATTTCCTTTTAAAGGTACAGGCCATTAAGGTAGTGGGAAGTACAAGTTGTAGTCTGGCTATTAAGGGAAAGTTCCCAAACATTTCTCCCTTCTGTTAAAATGTAAAGGGCAAAGCTTCCCCTGAAGCAACCCCCCCAGTGGTGCTTACCACTGTCAGATTTGGAAGCTGTCCTAACAATTCCGTAGAGGTGGCCTTACTGCCTTTGTAACACAGCTTCAACCTGTGTCACTGCTGTCTTTTCAACTAGGACAGAAGTCCGGGTGAATGCTTATGGCAGACAACCTGTCCCTCTGAGCATTGCAGTCTCTTTCTGGCTTTTTTTAATGAAGAAAAGTGTGTTTGAGCCCAACAAAATGTC
This sequence comes from Ceryle rudis, assembly GCA_033439905.1. NCBI lineage: Eukaryota > Metazoa > Chordata > Aves > Coraciiformes > Cerylidae > Ceryle > Ceryle rudis. The sequence continues at coordinate 38,350 of JAAGNO010023419.1, read as the reverse complement.
TGTCAGCTTTCTAAAATTAACGTCAAACGAAATTCTGGATCTCCATTTGGATTTAGGATACTTGTAAAATGCTCCATCATCTGCCATGTGAGTTCCTGACTTTTCTTAGCAGGCAAAGCTTTCCTTCACTGTAAAAAATGGGAGACTGGTATGGAAAACCCAAAAGGATAGGGAAAACAAACAAAAACTAAATGACCCAACCCAATATTTTTCTCCTTGAAGCAGTGGTAGGGCCATGGTATTGCTGCTTCCCTCTGTTCACAAGGCTTCTGTTAGCTGGTAGCAGAGGGATGTGCTTTGGGTAGTGTCAGTACCTACTTGGGCTGTGGCCTCTTCAAGAAAAGACAAGTGACTTGAAGTCAGTGTGGTGAATCTGATCTGGCTGGATGCAAAGGCCCTGCTTTAAACTGAGGACAGTGCTGGGTCTTGGAGAGATACAGCAGAGTGCATATCCACCTTGGTTGGGCGAGCCGTCAGCCAGTCCTTTGTGGCTGTACATCATGGGCTACGTTTACAGCTTGCAGTGTTTCTGTGTGTCTAGCTGAGAGTTTGCAGGATTTGGGGTGAGCTCCACCTTGCTATGGACACGCTTGTGTTGGGCAAATCCAGGCTTAACTCTTGTTAAATGCTGTATATAGGGCCCCTCTTTGAGAAGCCTACTTGGATGGGTCCCAGACTTCAGACTGCAGCTTGATGCCATCAGAGTGGCTGGGATGAGTAAGAAGCTAGAGCAAACTGACTTTAGTTTCTCTGCCTGACTGTTTGTGGGCAGTGATTCAAAGTGCTGTCTGTAGGTGTGGGTGTTGAATACTTGGTTTGTGCACCCGCTGTGGCAGGTTAGCCTGGGTAGGATGTGCTTGTTCCTACAATTAAATATTCAAAGACTTTGGCCAGTTGAAAGCCTCCCACTTGGAAGTCATGCTCTGTGACACACTGACATCGTTTTTATTTGCTGGCTGGATGCTTCCCGGGTTTAGATAGATGAATGATCTCAGAACTTCATTGCTGAAGGCACTAGCTATAGGTTCTCTTCTTGATAATGATGGGCCGTAAGGAATCATTCAAGCAGCTGTGGCGGTTGAAATGCGGTAGTATGCCGTATTATCACGCTTCTGTTTTTAAACGTAGATATACTTCTGTTCTTATGTGTGTTGTTGCCATTCAGAGCACCTTCAGGAGCCTGCATGGGCTTTGTGGATGGCTGGCATGGCTTTTCATGGAGGTGGTACAGAGTCTGTGAGGTGATCAGTGGAATGCAGGATCTGTGACACAGAGCTGCTGCTGCCCCTGGCTTCAATTTGACATGATGAGGGACCACCTGCCCCCTAACGCATTGGGTACGGGAACACCTATGCGGTATTGCCCTTGCCAGCCTCTTAAACTTTGTGGATTGTGGCAAAGAGAATATCAACTCTTGAGTTCAACCCAGCAGCTTTTTATGAAAAGTTGTCTGACATATGCTGTAAAGATAGAGGGAGAAAATATGGTGCTACAGTCATTTTTCTGCTTCTGTGAGTCAGCTTGTTCTAATGGGTTTTGAAGTGGATAGCTCATCATCATTTGGGGTTTTTAAGTGCAGGTTGTATGCAGTGTTAGCTCACTCAAATTTCTACTGTGCCATGATTGACTGGCCTAAAGTTACATCATCAAAAAAGGATAGTCAGCCTTAAAATAACAAGAAAACATGCTTTTTAATGCTAGTTGTGCATTGGAAAAATGGTGGTTTGGGGTTTTTGGTTTTTTTACTTTTAAACAGCAAATAGCAGTGTTGTAAGGCTGGCTTTATCTCATCTCTATAAGAACATATTTTAGTTGATTGAATCAACGCATCAGTGAGCAACATGTGGCTCTTGGGCTACCTGTAGCACAGGAGTAGCTGGAGTGTGGCTCCCAAGCCAAGGCTGTGCAGTGTGATCAAGTGTGGGCTGTGTTGGCCTGGGGCCCATAGATAATCAAAATTATCCAAGCAAGTGGGAGGAAACAAATTAGCGGAGGCTGGTGTGGCTGGTACCACCGGATACCCAGCTGCATCCCAAGCCTGTGGTATAGCACAGTGATCCCCATGGAGCAGCTGCTACATGTATCCTTTAAACTTCTCCTTGCCTTTCCTGCTCCTTATTCAGAACTGGTCATCGCTTGGCTGTATGAGGATAGTTTGTTTGGCAAGGTCTGGAAGAATGGTCAGTCCTTACTGGCAGTCGGTGGATGGCAGCAAACCATCCTCCAGACAGAGCCTACTGTTGCTGCAGCTCACCCCCCCCTTCCCCGCCCCCTGCCCTAAACTCCCCAGCTTCTGCGTGTACTCGTGTTTCTAGTTGTTGGGGTTTTTTGTACTGCTTATTGATTATTTTGCTTAACTCTTGGGCTGGAAGTCAGCCTTGGGAGCCTTTCTGTGGCCTCGATCAGGGACTCCTAGCAGCAGGGATGTTTTTATATATTTTTTTTTTGAAATACGTTTTGTGTATGTGTATATAATACATATGTGTGTATATATCTCTCAATGCACTAACCAGTTTTGGGTTTAAAGTTACATGAGCTGATCTAAGGTCTAGCTGCAGCTTAGTTGCACATCTGCATACATCTGGCATCACATACAGAGCTGGGTGGATAAACCAGTAGCGCATGGATGAGATGCATTCAGAGTACTGCATGGGAGAGAAACAGCTCTTCGTTTCATGCTCAGAAAAAGTACATGTGGGAGAACTTTGAGACCATTTTTCAATCTGTCAGAATTCCTTTATGCTTTGTTGATTTGCAAACTTCAGTCATAGCTGTGAGTAATAACTGCATGGGATGGAGCTGCACCGGGCATTGAGCCATGGAGAGCTACGTTTTGAGTGCTGTGATCTTGGCTTTAGATTCAAATCTTGTCTCTTAGTGTAAATTGAGAAACTTAAGTCTACAATTGCTTGGCTACCTTGTTTAGTTAGATAAACTTTTCTGAACTGTTGGCAGATAGTCTTTGTTCTAGAAGAAAGATACCATTTTGAAAGAAAAGGAAAGAAGCAGAAGTTCTCTAGTAGAGATCTATTTGTGCTTTTAAAATTTAATTTATTCTGAATGAAATATTCAAGCTTGCATAACTAAACCAGTTGAAATTGAAACTTCAAAGCAAACTTGTTCTTAACGTCACTGAGGGGGGAAAACCAGTTCAAGATATAAACAAAATTAAAATTACTAAATCAAACCTGCTTGTTTTAATGCATATTGGAACATCTTGCTTGTGCTGAACTTAACGGCGGCACAACATCCTTGCCTTCTTACAACTACCAAACATGGTGAGAAGCTTTTACTTTCCTGTTGGAGTGCAATAATTGGACTCCTCTGAG
>JAAGNO010023419.1:0-30574 GCA_033439905.1 Ceryle rudis | reverse complement strand
CCTCCCTTTCCAGCAGTGTGTCAATGCTTAAGTATCTCAGTGCCTTTATGAAGAGGTGGGGTGAATATTACAGTTTATGAGTAATAATGAAAAAAAAGGTGATTTTATCTCTTGGATAACTTCCTGGAACAGAATGGTGTGTTTTGGCTGAAACAAAAATGAAGCGGATATTAAGAGTTTACTTGGATTAAATGCATGTTCTGCACTTGCAATTGAACTGCATTTCTGAAAGACCATCATCTCTGAGTAACCACCTCAGCTGCAGTGGAAAAGTTGCATTTACAGTGATCATCTTCAGAGGGTTTGTCTACTCTTGCCCTTGCTCCAGACACCTGCAGCTGCCATGTTCACTCTTACTCCACAGCACAGGTGGGCAGTGGGCACTGAGGCAAAAGCCACTGGTTTTATGTGGGAAGAAAGTTGTCTGCTCTGAACGAAGAGTTCAGAATCAGGTTAGTGTGAAAATTCATAAATAGCTACAATATTCTACCCCCAGGAAACAGCTTTATATACTTCCCGAAGCTAATCTTGCATTGAAACTGGGAGAAAACAACACAGCAAATTGGAGAAGACTTGAAAAATTTGTAAAATAATCTAAGCCTGAACCGAAGGACAATCTAGCTTCTGTGTGATTAAAGGATTATTTCACTTCAGAAACAATTGTAGAGGGAGGGAGGAGAAGAATTTTTCAAATTAAATTTTTTTAGCATCAAAGAAGACTTGGACACAAGTGAGTTGCTTTTTAATTAAAGCTGTAAATGTTTGTGTGCGCAATGCTTGTAATGAAAATGAGTAAAATGAAGCTTGTTACTCCTTTTTAATTTTTTGAGACGTGGTCTCCGAAGCCTGTGTTGGTGAGGGATGAATATGGCCCCTATCTTCTGAGAGATAGTGAATGTAGATTAAGCAACAGTTTTAGTTAAACAAATGCTTTTATCACTTCTAGGAGTTAGAAACCAAAAAAAATTTGGTTGTTTGGTTTGGGGTTTTTGGGGGGGTGGGGAGGGAGAAGGTCGTAAGTCCTGCTGCCGCTGTGCAAATGTCTTTATTTCTGTGTTGCTCTTGAGACCTAAACACCCAGTGGCTAGAGGTAGACCCAACACATAGGAGAAAAACTGAAAGCAGTTTTTATTCCAGAAGAAATGGCTTGAAATCCAAACCATTCATAACAACAGTTCCCCTCTGAAAATATGTGAAATTCCAGATGAGCTTGGTTTTTAAATCTTCATGTAAAGGAGATAGACGCTATTTCTTGTGAGTCAGTACCATCTCTTGGAGATGCAGTAACTTTGATCTCTCACTCAAAATAAATGAAGTATCCTGGTTGTTGTCAGTCCTCTGTGTAATATCATCCAAGCTACTTTTTTTCTGAAGTTCACTTCCAAAATATGCTTGTAACAGTCTAAGTCTTGATGCAAATACATTTTTCTTCTTTCAAAGACTATCTAAATCAAATGCACTCCTGGGGATATTGCTGTATTAGCAGGACACTGTCTAAAGGCTGGTTTCTCAAGTGCTTATCTATCCTGGAGGTCTTCAGGACCTTCACCTTCCATTACCCTTCAATGGGGAGGATACTGAACACCTCCCACACTCTGTTTTCATAAGCAGACCTTGAAGATTAATAAAAATTGTTATCCAGCCATTGGATGCCAACTGCTGGGTTAATTTAGCTGAGTGATTTGCATCCTTTCAGGTGTAGAGTGGGTGGCGGGGAAGGATGGGGGGGTCATTGAAGCCTTTGTGGCAGCAGAAGTCCTCTAGTCATTTGGGGTTCTAACGTGTTGTTTAGCCCTGTGACTTCTTGAGCAAGTCTGGAGCTCTCTGGAGGGAGAGCTCTCTTTGTATTTCTACATCCTTTGAGATCAACGGAGAGGGACTTTATGTAATAAAATGATGACAGGAATAGAGATGCAAGTATAATACTTGGCTTGCACAGGAGCCAGAAGCACATCTATGTTGAAGGTCGATGTGCAGGATTGTATCCCTTGTAGGCTCAGCCAAGTTGTTCTTACCTGCTCTGAGCAACTGTTGTATGAACACATGGATTTGGTTGGGTCCCACAATCACTGTGATCCACTGGAGCAGTGCTATGTCCCCTTTGCTATTCTGTGTGCTAACTCCTTCAAAGCTGGTGTGAGTTGCATACTGAAAAAACCTGTGTGTGGCTTGCAGGGCAGGAGCTGTGCTTTCCTGCTGGCAAAGCAGTTATCCCTTAGCAGGGGGAGCCTGATGTTATTTTACCATTCCCTGCTCTGACCCCAGATCCAAGGTAAATGCTGCTTCAGTTAAGGCAGATGGCTGCTTATTAGGTGGATCTCCTTCCTGCCAGGGACTCCCTCCACTGCTCCAGAGGGAGGTGTGGAGGTGATGGCCTCTGCTTGCTTGCTTGCTCTAGGCTCTGCTTTTCCAGTTTCCTTTGGCAGTGGTGGACCTGGTTTCTGTTGGCATTCACTTAGCACCTGGTTCCCCTTACCTGTCTGTACTCTGAGGAGGAGGAGGCAGGACTGATCTCCCCTCCAGGGCCACTGCAAAAGCCTCAGCCCTTAGGCTAATAGTTCTTAAACTGTCTCTGCTCCTTAATCAGACTGGGAGATGTTTAACAGGGACTAAGCAAGGCTACTGATGAAAGGATCTTGGAACAGCATCACAAATTGCTATTATTTGGGTTGAGGGAGTAAAAAACATCGAGGAATAGCATAGGGGACTTGTCATCATGTAAGCAAGTGTCACTACTTGGTGCTTCAGATTAGGTGTCCTGAGGGAGGATGGAGCTGAATATTCCCCAAAATTTAAATAGGAGGCGTGTGTGTTTGTTGGGTTTTTTGTTGTGGTTTTTTTTTTTTCTTTCTACATAGTTTCTCATTAATATTTCCAAAGAGAAGAGCAGTGTTTTTCTAGGCTAAGTCTGTGAAGATGAATGAAGACAAATGTTGTAGGAAGTGTTGGTAGAAGTGATATAACTAAATTTTCTTTTTGTGTGAAAAAAATCTATATTCTGTAATGCTCAGTGTATTACTGTAATGTCAGAAATACTCCTTAAAAATAAATAGGTTGATTTTTTTTTTTGTTTAAGCTTAAGCTGTTATCCTTCTGCCGGTTTGAGCTGGGGTTTTAATAAATTATCCAGTGTTTGCTCTCTGGTGCATAATGGAGATGTGCACTGAGCTCCTGACACAACAGGAAGCACAGATCCTGCCACAAAGAAATGTCTCGGGTGCAAACCTGGCTCCAGTGAATCCGGCTACAGCATTTTCCTCCTTGGCTTAATTCTTAGTTTATCTTCTGAAAAGCAGTAGCAAAAACATGCAGGAACTGAATGGATGCAGTTTAATTTGCCTACCAGCAAGGACTTGCTTTATAAATAGCAACATGGAAATGTTGTAAAACTCTGTCAGGTGCTTATAAAGGTGTTCTTCTTTTATGGGTAAGCTACAATATAGCAATAATAGCAGCCAGGCAATAGTTGTGCTTTCCCTTACCTCCCTGGGATGTCAGATACCCTCTGTATTTTGGGCATCATATATCTCAGTCTAAATGAACTGTAGTCATCAGTTCCTACTTTGGACTTCCCGGATTTCATTCCGACTGCTACTTTTCCACTTTTAGTTTCCAAAAAAATACTACAAGCTTTCTGCTTATACCTACGTGCAATTTCCATTCCAATAAACATTCTCCTTACAGCTTTTGCACAAGTTCATCACTTTCTGGAACCTGCTTCACTTGCACTTAGTCTCAGGGTGCCGTGTGTAACAGCACTTAACTTGTATCGGCGGGTTGTGGTGGCAGCAAATCATGGGATATAGGCACCACAAGTAATCTGGGGCTTGGCTTCTAGCAGGGCAGTGTGACTAGGATGTTAATTCAGTTGATTATTTTTCTAATGGAAATTTGATGCAGTGTTTCACCATCTGTTTTTAACAGTCTCGAGTTACTAGTTCTCCTTTTATAAATGGGAAAAGCCGGGATCCCTACTGCTTTTTGTTCTGTCTGGTTGCTTGCAGGATAAGATATTTGCTGTAAACCCCTGGTAGACATTCAGCCTGCTGTGTTCTGCTCTGAGTAGCTTTACTTCTGACTTCTGTAACACAGCCACTAAGCAACAACCTGGTTGGTTATGAAAGAGATTAAATTCTCTTTCCTTTGAATAGACTGGAGGGCTCCTTCTGGCTCTGGGGCACCTGTGATGTTACCTGCTGGCTCCACAACTTTATGTCTGGTTCTCTATGTACTACAGTTCTTGTGCCTTAAAGGGGTGGCAAAAGAGGAGGAAACTCAAATGTTTGTAGTGCTGTAGCCCACAGGAATATCTAAGCAATACAGGAGTTTTTCCTTCAGGTGAAGCTTTCTACAGTTGTGGCAGCAGTTAGCTCTTCTGCTTTGTCACAGGCCAGCGGTACATGTGTGGTAGAAATAAGCTTTGAACTGTGTTTGGGGAGGGGAGAAATGGCACGTTATGGTAAACGTTGTGATGCACAGCCTTTCTGACTTTGATGCGAGATCTTGCAAGATGGCTTTGCCATAGTGCTTGGTGGTGTTTTTGCCAAGTCTGTTTTCTCTGCCTCCCCACCATTTGTCTCATTCCCAAATTCATCTTACGGGAGACTTTTCCTAGTCTCAAGTGGCCTTCGCCAAGCTATTTCCTCTCTTTGTGCTTTCATTTCTCCAGCTGTAAAATGGGGATAACGAGACCTGCTTTCTTTTGTCAGGCAATTAGAGATGTACTTACGAAATGCACTATTAAAAGGCTTTCTATGTATAACATCTATACAAACAGCGGTTGTCCAAGTTTATTTGAATTACTTAAATAAAGTCCAAGGTTTTCAACATCCTTTGTTTTTAACAAAGGATGTTATTTATGCAGCAGAAGTGCTCAAAATGTGAAGCTATTGATTGTTGCTGATAAGTTTATGGATATTAAAGCATTAAATCATCACCGCCTATTATCAGCTGTTCCGGTGTCTTTGGAAGCTGAAAGTAGTTCTGCATAGCTAGGTCCCATGGTTACCTCAGAGTGATCAATAAAAGGTTTTCAGCAGAAGCTTTTATTGCCACGTGATTAAAATGTTCTTCCTGTGTATCCTGTACATGATGACTTCAGCTCGAGGAGAAAGAGGTAAGTCCACAGTAGTGTAACTGAATTACACAAAAATATTTGGCATTATGTTGAGGTAGATATTGCCACTTTGGGTTTTGATTTCACTCCATTGGCCATTACACTACCTTACACTGGGAGCCTGTTCTTGCCTGTCACGGTCCTTGTCCAGCAAGTTTTGTGTGTTTTAATTGCAGCAGACTGACAGCATTCAGGGAAGGGAAGAGTTGGAAGCAGAAGGGCAAAATCGAAGCTGAAACTGGGCAAAACTGTTCCAAACTTCTGCTTTCTTAGCAGAAGAGGGTCTGCTGGCTCTCCAGTAGCGTCTGGTGGGTCATGGATGTCAAATGACAGAACCTGTCCATGAAAGGAAACACAGAGCACCAGGTGCCAAAGTGGGTGCTTGGTTTTGTCTTCAGGAGAGCTTTGTGCCCATCAGCCTCTGTTGCTCCTCTGTGAAGTCGTGTGGGGTTCTGCCCTGCTAAAATGCTGATGCTGACATTAAAGAACCTGAAATACCTTAAAATACTCCTATGAGTTTAACATTTTGTTATCCACTGAGAGTACGGGACATAGTTTGTCTTTGGGAGCAGCTCAGCAGCAGGATGTGCTTTGTTTTGCAGACAGTTTCCATCCTGGAGCAGAGGCTGACTCTCACTGAAGACAAGCTGAAAGAATGTCTTGAGACTCAGCAGAAGATCATTCAGAACAGAACAAGCTGATTTCCTGAGAGGAGATGAGAGCCGAAGGCGTTGGGAGGTTTGAGGTTGTTTGTGTTCCTAACAGACTGTGTGTGACTTGTTTTAATGATTTTTAGCGTGGTCTATCAACCGAATGTACAGTTATTGTATCTGTAAATAAGCTTTGTTACTTTACTAAAATAAAAGGAATATTTTATTCATATGAGCAGATAATGATTGTGATATATTGTGTTTTCCAGAGGTACAGCAGCCAGTGTGTGGCCTGAGTGCTAACTAGAAAGGTATCCCTTCTGCCTTTGGTGCTGCTGAGTTAGTTTTAAAACATTTAAATATCCTGGAGCTGCCAGATGTCAGGCACAGGCTGTATTAGGCTGCTTGCTGAAGAGTGTCCTGGCTGTAGGTGACAAGTAAAGGGCTCCCAGAATATTTCAGGCAGTGGGAGCTCGCCACCATTCTCTGACCCTAGCAAGCAAATGAGGTCCCAGCACAGCCAGCGCCTGGAGAAAGGGTCTGACTCACTCGACTCTCGGGTGGTGCCTGGCAAATCTGACGGAGCCGTTGAGACCCTGGATGGTATTTGCGCAGAGGTGGTTAAATGGGATTTAACCTGCTCCCTTGTGCAATGAGTGAAAAACAACTGTTTGAGGCTGGAAGAGAGGCCTTGGTGAGTTGGATGGAGGGTGGATTCCAGGTAGATTTTGCTTAAGTCTGCATCTTAAATTAAGAAGTAGGGTAGAGGGAGAGGAAAGGCAACCGAATAGAATGTCTGTTCCATCATGGAACTTTCCTCTTCATGCACCAGACTGCCTTTAGTTTTTGGTCATTTTGCAGATGTTTTCATAGTTGAATAGCTCATCATTCACACTTACTCTCTCACCCTGCTCCCCTCATCACTCCTCATGACTTTTTCAGGGCTTTAGCAGGTGTTCAATATGTAGCTGCACAAGAATTCGGACTTCTGGGAGATCCTGTTCTCCAACACCTCTTCTGCTAACACACACTGGAGGTCTCCTTTCTTGCCATAAACTATTATCCACATTCCTGGAGAAATGAGCTGTGGGAACTTGAGCACCACCTCAGGGTTAATGAAACCCTCCTCCACACTCTCTGACCTCTTCAAACAGGGAGGCTGCCTCCTGCCCTACTGGTGGTAGTCCTCCTGCTGCCACCACCTGCCAGCCCTGCACAGCTTGCAAGGCCCCCATCTCCAGATGTGCTGTGGACATTCCAGAAGCTTGCCTGAGGGCTGGCTGGCATCCTTATTTCACATGGGGCTTAGCAGATCTTAACCCCAAAGCAGATAGGGTGGCCTTTTTCTTTTTGCACCTGTTTCTGTTGCAGACTGTCCGCTGATACAGCGTCTCGATAGCGCTAACACCTCTTGTCCCATCTGGGTGAAGCTGTTCGCATTCCCCTGCCACCATTAGGAAGCTTCTGGTCTCCTTCCCTCCTGGTACTTTGTACATCTCTAACTACCCCTTGTTGGCTTTATTACAGTATCTCACTCTTTCACTTGCGGGAGGCTGAGAGCTTTCTCATTTCCGTGCTTATTGGGATGATTATAAACCTGAGTTTCTCTCTGCTCTGCCACAGACTGTTTGTTTGCTGTTTCCAGGCTCCGAGTCTGATAAATCATTATTTTCTCTTAGATTACGCTAATGGAATCAATTCAGTGCTCTTGCTATAAGCTTTCAGTGGCTTTCTGCTGCGAGACTGGCATAATTCTCATTGAAATGAGCTTATGTTGTGGTGCGGGTGGGTGGCGAGGAGGGGACTCGGAGGTACGTGTGGCCAATTTGCTGCTAGGAGAAGGCTGTTGCTGCCCTGATATGCTGCTGCTGCTGAAGTGATGACAAAAATGGGTTGTAAGAGCCTGATTTATCAACTGGATCCTCAACGTTGTGGACTGGCCTTTGGAGTGGGGTTGTGGAGGGGAGAAGAAAATTTAAGCTATTCCAACATTCATCAGTTTTTAAGCTTCACTTTGAAAATAGCCTTTGGTTCCTTTTAATGTGTTGTTTCTAATATCTTGGAGACCACAGAAGCAGTTTGTATATAGCATTTTAGGGAGAATGGCAGTACAAATGACGTGGGCACATTTGATATAGACACTTTTTTTTTCCTTTCAGATGTTCCAAGTGAGTCCATTTTAAAGATTTAATTGTGCTTCTAAAGCAGATGAGATGCTCAGGTGCTGAGGGGCAGGCCAGTGGAATGGAGGGAAAGTTGCTTTTCTGAACTTCACCTTTTAAAAGCACTCATTTGATCAATACAATATATTGTAGAGGTAACCTGGGGTGGGTGGGTGTGGGGACTTGGGAGGGAATCTAACAAACTCGGTATGGTTTAGGTGCCAAGAAGGGTAACTGAAGGTAATTTCTTCTGATGGTACTCTCTCAATCACTTCCTTGTTCCAAAGCTCAGTGACCTGCCCTCTCTTCATTTCCTCTCCTTAAAACCTCTTACCTGGAGTAGAATATCAGGACTTAAAACATATCAGCACTTCTAAAGGGTGGCTATTGCATGAGAGGCAGGCAAGCTGTGGAAAATACAAGATGTAAATTATAACACTTCTGCTTAAACATCAAGCAGTAACCTCAAACAAATATCTGAGGAGCCCAAATCCTATTGCCTATCTTGTTCCTAGGATCCATGCTTAACTCTACCCACGGGTTTTGAGCACTGAGGAGAGAGTAGCTCCAGAGTGAGTTAAATCCACTTTTATTTTTACACTCATAACCTTTTATTTCTTTTCTTTTTTTTTTTTTATTTTTATTTTTGACTGGGGGGTATCTGCAGCAACTGCTTTGTGAAGCTGTTATCTCAGGAGCAGTGGAACAGCCAAGCGAGGAGTGCTTTGTCTGTATTGGGGCTGGCAGAGCTTGCACGCTGTGCGAGGATATGCCCTACCTTGAAAACAGCTTGTGGTGAGCTCTCTGCACAGGGGGGCTACAAAGAGTTAAGGATTTTGTTTTGGATCTCCAAGGCATGCTTGAAGCCAAGTTCTTAAAAAAGTAGTTTAATTTGTTGCCATTACATTTGCCAGACATATGACCTCACTAAACTTTTAGCAACAGTTCTTTGTGCTGAGATTGGCCCCTGGGGAGCCTGGCGCTGCTGCAAATGGCTTTTTGGCTGCTATGAGTATGGAGCATGTTAAACATAACTGTGATCTGTGAAAAAGTAAGAATCTTCAAGCCCTGCCCACTTTCCTTCCTGTCTGGGAGCTGGAATTGGACGGAGACCACGGCAGAGCTCAAAACTGAATAGGTAGAAACTCCAGAGCACTGCGGTATTGACTCTTCTGGCAAGGAAGTGAGATGGCCAGGAGTGTCCTCTGCCCACAGGGTCCTCAGTGGACATGTGTCCGCCACCTAGCTTGAGAATAAAATCCAACTATGATCTAAGTAGCTGGGCTAAAACTAGCCAGCCTTGTGGTACGCATCACTTATTACGTAACCTCTGTAAAGAACTGCTTTTGAACGAAATGTTTTCTAAAACATGAGTGAGTAGGAGGGGAGGGAGGCAAATAATTCTTGAAGGTTTTGTCACTTGTGACGTGAGAGCCAGGGCTGTTTCTTCTCCTGCTTTTAGACATAGTTGATCTCCTATGTACTTCTTAGCTGGCATGACCTGATCGGCTGTAGTTCTGTGAAGGAAATGCAGTGGGAAAGAAGATTCTCTTACTGATGCTCATCTGCGTATTTAACCTGAATTTAGTGTGCTGTCTCCACTGAAATGTGTGTCTCTGGGAAAGCTGGGATCTATTTCTAGCTCTGCAACAGAGCTGCCATGGCAGGCAAGCGTCACTCTTCAATCTTCTGTTCTCCTTGTCAGGGATGATGCATATAAATTACTTCCTCTGTTGAGGTGGTTCTATGGATGAAGAGCTCATTAGAGATTTGAATGTAGTATGTGAGGGAAGAGAGAAGGGCTCACTTGCAGAGCATAGTTCTCTAGCATCTGTTACTGTCTTCCTGTTTTCTTGCAGCACAGCAGCCGGTGCTGCCAGGGGATGTGTGCTGAGCACACTTCCTGCTACTCAGTGTGAGCGATGGCTGTCACCTGCGGCTTCAGGTGGAGTTTGAAGTTAACTGGTGTCACTTCTGAGCAAAGATCCAGGAGTACCCACTTAGGTCAGTGTGTTGGGAGAGCGTGCTGCAGGGTGGTTTCCTCTGGGGATGAGCATCAATACTAGCTGGGGATGTTCTGGTAGAGGGTAACTCATTGTCTGCTTAGCTGCAGCTGAGACAGGCCAGATGACCACTGCTTGAGGCCATGAATTTGTCATCTGCAAGGAAGTCTTTCCCCAGTGACCATCCTTAGATTTCTTTATACCTACTCCAGCCTTCCAGCTCTTCCTCCCTAATAACACGATACAGATGGAAACACCCCATTTTGTTGTCACAAAACAGGCTGAATCAGCACTGTGACCTACTGCCAAAAACCTGTCATCTTCATTCTTCTTCACTGTTTCTGATCCCTGCAGGCATCTTCCATGCAACTAATAACTCATTTCTGCCTTCTGGACACGGGTCAAGCTGGGGATATGGTGATGTTCTGCATGGCACAATGTTTTTTCTACCAGTGTCTGGTGAGGAGAGCTACAAAGGATCCTGCTTACTCTCAAGACCTTGCGGTCACGTGGAGGGTATGCTGTTGGTGGTAGCTGTTCTTGCAGCTGGTGACTGAAAGGGTTAAGCTAAGTACCTGGATGGAGCTCCTGCATGGCCTCACTTTCCTCAGGTGGCTGCTTTAGGCAGCATTTCCCCCATCACATTTGCACAACCTTCCTGAAGGCCAGGAAGAGCTGACTTCTGGTGTGCAGATCTCCCAGATGGAGGAAGAACATCACTGCTCAGCTGAAATGGGCAGGTCTCATGGGCCTTGCCAACTGGGAAGCGTGCTGGGCATCATGAGATCCTCTCAGACGGAGAACCTCCTCTCAGCATGATTTGGGTGAGGTGTCATTGCTCTTCCCCTTCTGTGAATCTACTCTGCCATGTGCCATTTCTCCTAACAGCAACAAAGGCCCTGTCGGTCTGCTGCTATATGGTGCAGCAGGTGCCTTGTGCTAACCAGAGTTAACCAAGATGGTTTTCGTCCTATGAAAGCCTAGAAATATATATATATTTTTTTTTTTTTTAACTGTCCTCCTACTTTCCAGTTGCTCAGCTTCTCCGAAAGGCTATGGTTGCTTCAGAGGACGTTGTTCCTTTCATCCTGGGGGCAGTAGATGTTGCTTTCTACATTGGTGTCTTCTGATGCAGGCCTGTGGCTGGAAAAGCTTCTTGCTGCATGTTGGGCTCAGCTCACTAGGTGATAGCTTTCTCCAGGAGTTAGGGATGAAGATTTGGGCTTTTGGCTCTTGTTCCTTGTGAGCGTCAGCCGGTACAACCAAGACAGAGGTAGTGGTGCTTTTGCAGAAGCTGGCAAGTGCTCCATTTTCCTGTACTAAATGTGGTTAGAACCAAAGCATGTGCTATTGCTACTGAGAGCTGGTGGCCCACAAGCCAGTATGGTTGCAAATTTAATCTGTTTTAATCGCAGATCCTTTGAGAGTATCTGGGAGTGGGAGGGCAGGCTTTGGTTTTGCAACTTTGTGGTGTTTCACTCCATCTTTTGTCTCCCTGTGGTGGTGGTAGAGTTTAAGAAACCCTTCCCCAAAGCAGCCTCAAGCTTGGTCAGTGCATCAAGGTCAAGATGGAGGGTATGTACTGGAACAAAAGTTCTTGAGATGATGCTCCAGCAGCAGACTAAAATCCTGCACACGTGATGGAGAGGAGTGATTTGGGAGAGGTACAGCTGCCTTGCCACTGAGCTGTTCTCTTACTCAAGGGCTTGATCTTCAGTATGATCATGTGACAAAATACTACAGATGCTTCCACAGCTTCAGGAGTGAGAAAAGCAGGTGTCAAGCTGCAGGTTGGGGGAGCAGGACCTCCCAAGGTGACCTGTTTGAGTATGGCCATACCTACGTGCTGGTGGTTACCAAATAGCTTTAATGCCACTTGATCTTTTGCTTAAAGATCAATGCGTGCCTGCTGGGTTATGGGTTTTTTGTAGCTCCTGTTTTTTTTCTTAAGGGAGAGATTATTTGACCTGTGTACTTGCATGGTGTGTTTCTTTATTATTTATGAAATCAATAGATCTTAAAAGGGAATGCTTGCTGCAAAGTGTCTGGAGCGAGGTGTGCTAGAGGAGAATGCGCAAACCTGCCTGCCAGCATGGCCTTTCCCATCAGCCCAGTGGCTCTGCCAGAGCCAGGGAGAGGTGCACACCCGAGCACAAAGGGGTGGTTTGTCCAGGAAAGTGCCTTGACAGCAGCCTGGGGGGTGGGGGGGCAAAAACAGAAATTCTTGCCTGCAGGTACCTGCAGGTCATGCAGTGAAGCAGGGGCAGAAATGAGGGTAGGCCATGGGATTGGTCTTCTAAATTTTGCAGCCCAGGTGGGAGGTGGGGGTCGGATCTAGGCTACATGTTGCAGAAGACACTGAAAATTCTTTAGATACCTTTAACCGGGGCTGTGTTGGCAGCTTTGAGAAGGCTCAGTTTGCTCTGGAGACTTTGCAACAGTCCACAGGGCCACTTCATCTCTTTTTTACAGGCAGGTCTGTTGCTCTGGAACAGCACCCTGCACAAGATGGTACAAAGCTATCTTCTGTCTGTGCCGGGGCTATCCAGACTGTCAGGTATTAATACACCAGCATCAGCCCAGGTCTTTGCCTGGCAAGGTGCCATGTGTTCCTTTGCCTCTAGGTCCCATGCCCCAAACTGGCCTGAGCTTTCCTGTGCAGACGGGGAAACTCAAATTCTGCATGTACCAAGGCAGCAGCAGCAGTCTCAGCTGACCCAGCCAGTGGGGATATACCTTACAACCATTGTTTGCAATAGGATCCACTGGTGAAGGGGCTCCTGGATAGCCAGGAATATCAGAGGTGCAGCCCAGGAGCACCCTGGCTTTTTTTTTTTTTTTTTTTTTTTTTTTGAGGAACCAAAGCCACCAGAAGAACCAGCTTCAGATCCAGCCTTTGGTATCAGCTGGGGATGAGGGCAGAGGCATCTTCTGCAAACGGTGGAGCTGAGCAAGAGAAAGTGTTTATTTCGCAGGGCTGGAGCAGGAACTGGAAGGCTGCAGGAGTGGAGAAGAGTTTTTGGAAAAAACAGTGAGCAGGACCAGGGGGAGCTTGGGGTTAAACTGTCCCCTGCTGCTACCAGGTAGTAACTTAGGTAACCTGAGCACCAGGCAACAAACCACCCTACCTTCACACACAGGGTGGGAGGGAGAGCACAGCTCTGTGGGGAAGGGAGCAGGTGCTGCACTGCACATGTAGGTCCTGTTCCCGGAGGACTTGGAGCTCTGCTGTGCTGCCATACCTGCCTGTGGGGTCACGAGCAAACACCCGGATGAAGCCCTGGCCCCTTGCTGCTCCCCACGCAAGATCTGTGCCAACAGTCCCTCTGCCACCTGCACTCCTCAGCAGCAATTCCTGCTTGGAGTTCCCTCCATCACTTCTCTGGTGCTACAAGAGGCAGCAGCTGCCAGGGAAGCTCAGTGCTGTCTAGCTCAGTGACGGGTTTGCTGTTCCCAGGCTGCGAGTGAGGGCATGGCCACAGCAACCAGCTCTGGTGTGGCCCCAGCTTGCGGCACACCTGGGGTGATTTTGCCACCTCTGGTAATTTGGTTCCTCAAGCAGCTGCCAGCTTTGCTGTGCCAAGAGCCAGCCTTGCCACCCGCTAACGAAGAGGCGCTTCGTAACACAGCGAAGCTTGCTTGAGCAAGACCTAGAGCTTGGGATTGGCACTGAGTTGTTCCCTGCGCCAGGAACTGGTCACTTGCTTTGCTTCAAGAAACAAAGTTGGACAAGTCTCTGTCTCTGCTCCCTTCCCTTTTCACACCTGTCGATAGTGATGGGCTGGTTGGTTTCTCCGTGGTTGGTGGCTTTCCTGCACTCCCTGCCCTGCAGCTTGGTGGCACGGTTCATAGGTTCATTTTTCGTTGCAATTATTTGTTCTCCTGCCTCTCCTTACTGTGTGCTGCCTTTGTTGCCAGCTCTCAGAGGAGAAGCAAAGATGAAAGAGAGCAGAGATGATTATATTTAATAGCAATGAAAATTGGCATAGCGATTGGGGGCCATTTTCCTTCCATCTCTCCCTCTTCTCTTACTGAAGTTGGGAGGCAGCTTTGAAACCATGCATGGTCACGTCACCAGGACTGTGGTCATCTTACTGTGTCTGTGCACTGGAAGGGAGGGGAAAGCCAGTGGCATACTTTACATGCATCCTTGTTATCTGGGCTTTTCAGTATGGCCCCAGTAGTCAGGAAAGTAGCCGCTTTTGGTCTTTTTCCCCTCGGGGAAAGGGGCTTGCCTGCCCTTCAGATGCAAACACCTTGCTGATTTACAGTGATGGGAAAGGAGCAGCAGAAAGCTAAATGAAGGTCAGCTAAAGCCACCTTTCTTTAATCCACCCCAGGTGGGTAGTGCGGGAAACGGTCCTTTTCTTCAGTGGGGGATTCTTCACAGAGCCCCAGCACCTCCCTGCTGGCAGGTTTCTCAGTGCTCCCGTCTATTCAAAACCATCGTGTAGATGGCAAGTCCTGTAACTGCAGCATTGTACAAGCATCCCTGAGATCTTTGTTGGAGCTCAGAGATAGGAGAGGTCATACTCCAACCACCCGTCATGGATAGGGACTCACTTAAAAGTGGAGTGACTTGCTTAAGACTGTGTAACTCATCTGCACATGGTCATGCTGCAATCTCCAGCTTGGACACAGAGATGCAGGTTTGGTTTAAGCTGTCTGGCTAGAGTGCCACTGGCAGTGGAAATGCAGCATGGCTGGACCCTCCAACTGTTTTGCCACTGTCTCGGCTGACTTTTGCAGCCTGTGTGGAGCTCAGGTTCTGTAACTGCAGGACCTTGAGCCAGCGAGAGGCTGAGCCAAGATCAGCACCTGTGTTCTTGTTTCTTTTGGCCAGGCTGCCCTGTAGGACACTTGTGGCTTTGCCTATTGGAAGGCACCCCGGTGTTTGGGTGCTAGATGGAGACACAGTGGTGCAGGGAGAGTTTGATTTGGCTCTGGATTCCCTGTCTGGAGCTGGAGCTGGCAAGCTGAGTCCTGAAGACCTAGGCCTTTCCTCCCATAGGTAGGGATAATATTTCTATTAATGGAGTGGTGCAAAAGTCAAAGCCAAGTGAGCAGAAGTACTGCTGAAAGATCTGCAGGTGGTGGAAAGCTACAAGAATCAACATAGTGGAGATGGGAGATGTTCTCTCTGCTAATACAGTCTAGGAGGCAGAAATGTCAGTCAAAACACAGGTTGCTGAGGATAAGCCAGTCTCTTTGGAGAGTACAGAGCAGCATCCTAAGGACATGTCCTCACAATCGCCTTCATCCCTTGCCAATGTCTGTGCTTGGCTGAGGATATAGCTTGTGGTCGTGTTGGAAAGTGTTTGGCTGGGTCACAGCCTGGGTGCAGATCTGCGGGTGCTGTTTGATTTCCTGTGCATCTTACAGCTCATCTCTTGAGTGTTTTCTCAAGAGACCTTCTTGTCTCCCACACCAAACCTCCCCCCATGTTGATTCTTCACAAACTAGTTTCTACATCTGGATTTTGTGACTTACTCCCTTCCTCTTTGTAGCCTAAGGGTTTGATGCTGCCTGGTAGGTCCACTGCAGACCTCCGAGAAGGGATGGACACATACAACTCCCTCCTCTGTCTTCCCTGCAAATTGCTCCCCTTGATACAAGGCCTTTCTCCCCATTGCATTGTGTCACCAGGCATATGTGCCTTCAAGTCCTTTTTCTTTGCTCACCCTGAAGATGCTCAGAATTTGCTAATAGGGTTTGTAGTTCCTGACAACCACCCCTTTCCTCAAACATCAGCTGTGGAACGGGCTGTCAAATCTGACCCATGGAGCTTGTGCTGATGAGTTAAGCATGTGCTGGGTGGGATCTGTCCTTGTTGGTTGTGTAATGCCTGTGTTGCACAAAGTGGATGGCTCAGGCACTGGTGTTATTTCCTCCTCTAAGACATTTGGGGTGACATCCATGCTTTCACCATTTCTTGGCATGACTTGGGGCACAAGGAGAGGCCAGTGCCAGAGGAAGGAGAAGGAGCCACTGTATATGCTCTTTGTTATTCAGTACTCCTTTGGTTCCTGCCTTGATCACAGTGCCTGGGGGTTGGTGGGGCATCCAGTGCTGGAGTGGGAATGGTGCATTGGTGTGGTCTCTGTGGTCAGGTCAGCATGTGGATTGTGGGGGCAGACTAGGCTTCATGGGAGGCATAGTCAGGAGATGATCATACCTTATCTTAAATGCTGCCTCTTATCTAAATTCCCTTAATTGTGTCTTCTGCAACAGAAGTTTCCAGGTTTGAGTAGAAATGACTTTACCAGGTGACTTCTGTGATATGGATGGGTGAGTAGCAGATACCTGGCTGTGAGGAGAAGCTTGCAATAACTTGTTTTTGGTGCATGACGCTTGTGGAAAGCCTCTGGGCTGACTGATTCCAGCCATGTGCTTCCCCTGAACCCCATGCTTTGTGTCTTTGCCGCCCTAGAGTGTGTGGTTTCACATCAGGGAGCAGAAAAATGGCAATGAGAGTGTGGTGAATAAAGGGAAAGGAGTGTGGCACTCCACCTTCACCCTGGTTTTCTGGAAGAGATCCTCTACAGAATTATTCAAAAGTTCTTGGTGAAGGAGCCTGGTTTCACTGCGCAAGCATATCCTCTTCATCTGCCTTGGTCTGGGGCAGATGTCCGCTTTGCCCAAAGCCCATCCAGCATTTCTATATAAACTCATTTTGAGTTGGATGTTTCAGAGCTCTAAAAGTTTCTTTTATTGAACATTATAACCCAAATCAATAAAACTGTTTCTCAGCTCCCAAGCTGAAGGAGCTGGTGTGACTGGAAGCAGTGCTAAGTGCACCATGGTCACGTACGCTCCATCAGGAACTGAGGTGGTCAAAAAGAAATGCTGGCTGATGTCTGCTTGAGAAACGAGTAGAGCTGATAGCTCTCAGAGATGTGTCATACTCACTGCAGATGTTAAGTGTTCAAAGTTCAGGTTACAGACAAAGCTTTCCCTCTGCCCTGGACCCAGGCAGGTGGTGAACAGTGCCAGGGCACACAGCCCGCCAGGCAAGGAAGAGCCGGTGCCTTGGTGGAAGTAGTTCTGCTATTGCATTCCCTGATTAGTTTATTTCCTAATTTCCCTCAGAGTTTGACACGTGTGGACAGAAGAACATTGCCAATCTTTTGCCATAAAAAGTGATTAATTTTCCATCTGAGCCTAGATCTGATTGAAATATTTAGGGACCGGGGCAATCAGTCACCCTTAGTGCAAACTAATTTTAGAATGCAAGTATAAGGTGTAGTGGGTGCTATTTGATGTCAGGAACTTTGAGTCTTATTGCTCTTTTAGAAGTAGTTCTGATCTCCCTTTTTTATGTTACATAAATGTTATATATGTTTTCATATACTCTTGAGAGTTGTGTTGTGGAGAATGCACCAACCAGTCATTTTCTGGTTTTCATTCACTGTTTAGAGACCTCTGGGGGTCTTTGGGAGAAAAAACAATGACTATTTTTTTTATGACAGAGAGAAAATCTGTTGTCTCCTTTGAAATTGCCTGCTTGCTTATTGGTTAGTTGTTCTTAGCCTTCCAAAAGGCCAAATGGGTTTTGCTATTGAAATCTAACAGCAGGTTTCTCTTTAGATAGCATTGGGGAAAATCTTATTTTACAAAGGTGGAAATTTTGGGAGTCATTTAAGTGTTTCAGTAGGAGTCATTCTGTGACATCATCAAGGTGGCATCTGCTGCCAGCCAGCATCTACTGACTTGCCCTGAGTAGAGTGAAGCTGGATAAAAGACTTCTGTGGAACAGCAGATTTTCAGAACAATGTCACTTCCTTTACCCCAAAACCATTGCAGACTCAGCCTGGCTTTGGTCAGTTCAGCGCTGGGCTTGTTGCTGCTCCCCCTTTGCTCAGAGCACTTGTTTCATGTCACAGCCAGATGCAAATCCCTCTTGCTTCTGGCAAGATCTGAATCCATTTTGCCCGGTTCTTAAACCCTACTTTTTTTTTTTTCTCACTGGCATTTTTTCAGTCAAGTGGGAAACGGCTCAGTTTGTACATGTAGAGGCTCATGGAGATGAGGAAGATAAACTCTTGAATGATCAAGGCTTTAGACATCAGAATATTTTTAAAATGTCAGGAAGAAAAAATAATCTTTAAGCCACACACCCTGGCTTGGCAAGGCCCTTGTGATGTTACCTGCGTGGGTAACGACATCTGTGTGCTTCCGCTCCAGGTCTGGATGGCAAAATGACTTGTTGATGTTAGTGGTGGCTAATTCCAAATGATGTGGTCCTTCACCACAAGCGTTTGAAATGGAAAATGCCTGCTTGACTGTATTGGAACTCTTATGGTGGCTCTTCCAAAGGAGTCTACTCAGGAAAGAAACTCCCTTGGACTTTCCCTCCACCCCATTCAAGGCTGGGCAGTGCTGTAGCAATGTCCTCCTGTGCATCTGTGGGTAATGCCCCATAGCATCAACTCCCCGGTGCAGGGAAAAGGGGCTACGTGCCTGTTGTGGCCTCATACAGACAGGAAAGGCAACCCCACAGGTGGCGTGTGGAGGTGTGAAGCAGGAAAGAATTGTAGTCAGTTTTGCCTTTCTTTTGGTGCTCTGCCACCTCTGGGACAGCTGTTGTATTCTGCTTTCAGGTCATCTTTCTCTGAGGGAAAGGGTGAAGACCCAAAAGGAGCAATCCCACAAGATCTGATCCTGTCCTGCTCCCAGCCTTGCTTAGCGCCAGGTGCCGTCTTCCTCTTCAGGAATAGCCGCAGCCAGCACTGTGGGGTTTGGGTGGGCACAGGGTGTCCCATGCCTTGGCACCTCTCCTCTGACATGGCTGGTTCTTGCTTTGTGCTTTCATCTCCCTAGATAGATGATAAATGAAGGAGAGCACTTCCCAGGAGATCTTTTCTGGGTAAGCCGCTGTCATGCAGAGTTTATTTTTCAGGATTGACATGTTGTGTGCTCGTCTCTCTGGCTAATTCAAGCAAATGCACACAAATAACTCTGCTTTTATCTGGCCAGGTCCAGACTGTGCTCAAAGCCTCCTCTTGATGTGACTCACTCCTGGGAAAGCCCCGGAGAAAACACATGCGGTAATTCAGTTGCAGATCCCATCCTTTTCTCACAGCCCTGTGGTCAAATGGCTTTGTCAGATATGCTGTGGGTAGCTGTCGGAGGAGTAAGGTCCTCCAAGCAGGAGCCTTGCATCAGTCAAGTGCCTGCTCCTGCACCTTCTGCCCCACTCCAGCCTTCCCAGAAAAATACTCCTGGTTTGCAGGGGAACTTGTTCCCGCAGTGAAATGGGGACACCATCGTCTGTCAGATGTATTGTTTTGGTTCTGGTGAAGGTGTTGGAGTAAATTGGGTTCTCAATCCAGTTTGTAGTTTGTCAGTAGTAGTAGAGGAGTTTGTAAGAAGCAGTTCATATAAAACATGCATCATGCTTTTTGCTGATGTCCTCTCCTCTGCAGGCTCCTATAAGGTGAATTTTGTTAGCTGATTTTTTTGTTTGTTTTTGCAAAGTGATTTCTTTTAATTTTTCTTTCCTCTTTCTCCTGTTTTCCCTTTCTGCATCCTCCTATTTAATCCTTAAGTAAAACCTCAACATATAGAAAAATCCATGTTTTAGGAAAAAACCCACATAAAATTGAAGGGGGGGTGTGTGAAATCCAATTTGATAAATAATCTCAGGCTCAGAAAAGCCTCAGCTATTTTTCTCAAAGCAGCTGGTGCACTACTAGCTTGATTTGCTGCTATAAATATTGGCCAGGTTCTTTCAACTCTTCTGAAGGTAAATGAGCAGCAGTTGCCAGGTTTGCTTGATATTGCCTGTCTGTGATGATGAAAGGGCCAAAGAAACTGGAAGGTCCATAATTGCAAGTGGGGTGCTCAGCCGTGCGGTCTGGGAGCCTGAATGCCAAGGTGCAGCAGAGAGTCATGTGCTTGATGTGGGATCTCCCTTCACCACGATTCCTACCTGCCAAACACCAGCCTGGAAGATAACTTGTGCTGGCTCCAGGATGGGAAGATGCTGAAAGCGTTCCTGCCCAGATGAAGAGACAAACCTTGGTGATGTGGTGCCGGGTGCACCTCCAGGCAGTTGTACCGCAGCTTAAGGGCAAGGGGGTTGGAGTGTTGATGCTCCCTGTGCACCTCACAGTGATGGAGCAGTTGGACATCAGTGGACAGGTTGGTGCTGTGATGCCTTTCCTTCCTTCCCTGTGCCTTGGAGAAACATTTTTGCTTCCTTAAGTCCCACACGTGACAGCTGAAGCTTTTTCCTCTCTCTGCCTTCAGTGAATCAAATTTTTATTCTGCTTTCTTCCAAAATCTGATTCAGATGCAATAGAGCCCCTTCTGTCTGGCACCCTGGTAACTCATAAACCCCCAGGACTTGTCTCTGTCTGAGCTTATAAAGCCCCTGCTAGTGTTCAGCTTCAGGGTAGCCATTCTCCATCCGGTCCCTCGGGGCTGGTTGGTCTGGGATTGTGCATGGTCCCTTTTGGCACAACCTAAACCTTGGATTTGGACTTCTCCCCAGCTCTGCTCAGCTTGAGCACAGGCCTGAAGGAGGAGATACGTACCAACTTCATGGGTCAGACTGTAAGCATCTCCTGTTTTCAATAGCAACTGTGAGGAATACCATGGAGTTAAAGGAGAATTAGGAGCATGTGTAGACCCATCCTTTCCTGATGGGCAGCCTTTGGCAAGCTGTGATTTAAGCTCTGCTTCCCTGGAAAAGGTGTTATCCAGTCCATCATGCTTAAGAGAGGATGGCTTCTCCAGCCATCCTCCAGGTCCAGTGGAAATGCTTCTGGCACCAAGGCTGCTGTTACTTTCCTGAGGGGTTGCTCTACACCCTGTGGGTCAGGATCCAGGCAGTGCCTGCTCCACCGGGACAAGGAGGGCAGAGAGACATTTCCATTTCTTCCTGCTCTTTCACCTTGCAGATTCACAACTGAAGAGGAGGATTTGTTGGACTGGGAGATGTCCCGCTCTTCACTGGCAAGGACTTTTCTCTCTTTCCTGTGGTGGCTGATACCAAATCCTCTGGGGGCTGAGTTGACTGGCCAAACTGTTGAAGAGACCAAGCCCTTGAGAACAGTTATCTGAAGAGCAGGAAATATTTGGGGATGTTTGTCTCTTAGCTTACTTAAGGGTTATTAATGATTTTTCAGCAGAGACAATTAAGCAGGTGCATTGATAATGACATAGCAAGAGCTGCATCGCTTCCAAGATAAACGTCAAGCAGTCTCCAGTGGTCTCCTGGTGTATGTGTTGTTGGTGCTACCCTCGGGGCTTGAGCAGCCATGAAACCTGCTTGTCTCCAGTCTGAGAGGGTTTTACTGTTGCTGGTTGGGGTTTTTTTTAGTGATTTGGCCAATGGGGGTTCTCCAGCAGCACTGTCTCAGGGAGCCCGGCTGCGGTCACAGCCCGTGCCTGGCCTGTGCCACAGTTGGCCCCAGTAGCATCACAGCCATTTCCATGGCAACAGCACGTGTGCGCCACAAAGTCAGATTACAGCTGCTTCCCTGTGCGCACAGGCAGGAAAGGAGTTTTCTGAGGTAAGAGCTCAAATGTCTTGCAGAGGAGCATTTTGGCTGGGGAAAGGCAGACTTCCCTATGGCTTGGGAGGCCACTTGGACAGCACTAGAAATGCTAAGAAAGACTGAGTTTTCTGGGATGATTATTTGCTTTGCCAAGTAGATTTCATGCACATATGTAGTAGGAGCTAAATTTAAAGGGTGATTGTCCAGAAAGAGCTATGGAGCAGGTCTCTGAAGTCTCTACCTGTCCCACAGGGCAATAACACTGGCTGTGTGTTTTCTTAGAAGTGGCTTTAAAGGTTGCTGTGGAATCCAGTCTCACCTTGGAGTCTTCTGCTGCTGGAATGGTTGTTTGTCATGGGCCAAATGCCAACAGCCAGGCTGTGGGGAGAGCTCGCACAACCGCCCTTGAATTTGATCTCCTAAAAGTAAGAGTGGGGCAGGACTGTGTTTTGGCTTGTCCAGTGATGAAGATGAGCTCCCATGCTTGCTCTCTTGCCATGGCCAACCTGGAGGATAGACTGCTTTGTTAGCTGTCAGCAGGGTTACCAGCATCCTTCAAGCTGACCTAGGAGGAAAAGGAAAGGCTTATTTGTTCTGCAAACCTTGATGGTGCATCCTGCTCTCCTTCCCCTATCCTTCTATCACCGCTGCTAGGGTAATCTAGGTGCTACCCTCTCTCATAGTGACTTAAGGATCCTTGGGCCAAAAGACCTTGCATGGTCCCTGTTCCCTCTGCAGCAGACTTACTAACCTCCTATGGAGTTAGGCATGAGTGGCAAGGCCCTTGGCATGTGTTTTACTGGTAGGACAGGAGCTGCAACTGATGCTGGGGGCTACATGGCTTGGCAGATGATGCCTTTGCAGCACCCTGACATTGTCTCCTCTGGAGCACATGTTTCTGCAAGCCTTTTCCAAATGAGACCATGAAGGGACTGATGGTGGTTGTTGTTGATGGGACTGTTGGTTAGTTGCTCTCCAGCACTGCTGGCACAGAAGCTGAGTTTGCAGGCATCCACAACCATGAGTCTTTTGACCTCAGCACAGCAGTTCCAGCATTTTGGTTAAAAGCAGGAACCGTTTTACTGTGGTCAGACCTGGATTTCCCTGTCCAGCTCAATTACGACTAGCAAAGTGAGATTCCTGGAGGGGCTTATGAGCACAACTTCTAGCTAAATATCTAAATTGTACAGAAGACCAATGAGATTTAGGTGCTGCATGGCTTTTGGAGGATGAGGCATCTGCCCTGTGCTGAAGATGGAGCAGGAATGCTGGGGTTGGGAGGACACTGAGGGAACTTGCTGCTTTCCAAGAACACCAGATGCATCTCAGCGAGGTTTCTTTGGTGTCTCCCCGCTTAGTCTCATGGGGTAACATCAAAGGAGGCTGCCAGGGGAAACAAATCGAGACAGAGGTAAACACCTCATCATGGGAAAGCCTCAGGAGGCCTAGCCAAGAGGAACCTGCCTGCCCAGCTCCAGCTGGGCTGGTGAGGCTGGCTCTTCCCAGCACAAAGTGTGTGGCTCTGCTAATAACCCTTCCCTGGGCTGTGTAACTGCTGTGGGTGGACGGGGCTGTGGGCAACTGCCCAGAGTGGCTGCTTACAGCAGAATTCAGGGCGAGTGCCAGCGGGGTGTCGCAGCCCAGAGAAGCTCCCAGGAGAATTTAGGGAAGGATTTGGGGGTGGCTTAAAAAAGGTCAGGCTCCAAGTACTGTTAAATGTCATGAAAGTTCAGGACCACAAACAGCCTGTGGTTTATTGCCTTTCCCCTGCCCGGTTCCTGCCACCACCTCTCCTGTGTCCCCTCTGACGTGGCTGTGAGCTGCGTGTGTGTTCTGGAGGTGTCACCTGGGTAGCATCCACCAGCTCGCCCAGCGAGTGTGAAAACCAAAGGCTGGTTTTAACACCAGTGCTGATGGAGGGATCTCAACGGTTTCAAAGCATCCTCTTTGCTCAACTGTGCTTGGCTCGCTTTCAGCAGTCTTTCACTCAAGCTCCGGATTCTTCCTTGGGAAGTGTAATATTCATGAAGGAGACACGTTAATTAGCAAGCTGTCTGCTCCCTGCTTTGGCATGTGAGTAGGTGGTGTTACCTCTGGAATGAGGTTGAAATACCTTTGGTATTTAGGTGTGTTTGATTTGCAAGAGCTTGAAGGCCCCTTTAAGAGCACCTCAAAAGCATGTTGAGCTACGCGCAAACTTCACATTATGTGTTCCCTCTCTGTAGGTCTGGGGCATGCAAGTAGACCTCATTCCCAAGCTGGTATCCCCTGGCCAACTGAATAAACTGCAGACAGTTGACCACCAGCGGTCAGAACAGATCCCATCGTTCGTGAGCACATCCTTCCTGTCTGGCAGAGCATCTGCAAACAGATCCACAATTATTTCAGTCTTCATCATGGAAGTTGCTCAGGGAAAGGCTGTTCTCAAGTTGCACTTGATCTTTGATTGGAAGTCAAACAAGCAAATCCCAGTTATGCAGCTTTGTGGCTGATTGGGTGGATTTGCTGCTGTCCCCATCCTGGAGGAATATTACTGCCTCCATTAGAGAGTTATAAGCTCAAGGGATATGTTTTAGCCTGTTAATGAACTCTGGCAGCATGGAAGTGAACGCAGAAAGGTACAAACATCATCAAATCCACTTAAGTTCAAATGAATTCTTGGCTATTTCCATCACCAACATGGTTCAGTGCTAGTATACAGTCTTCACGTATCAGTAAGTTTTGGCAACTTCTCTAGAGCACGAGGAGCCAGGTTTTCTGGAATTCAGCTTTTTTCCCACAAATCTTTTAAAAAAGTTTTCCCCTTCTGATAAATTCTAAGAGTAAGAAGGTAGAGATTGAAGATGCTAAAAAGGACTATGAATCTTTCATGTGTTGCAGTTGGGAAATGAGAGTTTCTTCCCTTTTGGAAATGATTTCCAATAGTTTCAATATTTTTTTTTCCTTTTATTTTGTCAGAGAGAAAAAATGAAAGGAAAAAAGGGGAGAAGTAATGAAAAGGCCAAATGTTTCATTTTCTGCTTAATGTCTTAAGAACTTTAAATAGTAAAGAAGTGGTTCATTGGCAGTTTCTGGAAAACAGAAAAGAAATTCCACTTTCTGCATGTTAATTTATTTCTCTTCCCCCTCCCCTCCCCCCCGCCTTGAAAAATTTATCTTGCCTTAAATTAAAATGTTTGATTTGGAAACTGGGGCAGAAGGTGAGTGTTTGTGGGTGTGTTGGTAGGGTGGATATCCATCCTGAGTGGATAAAAGCTTAGCACTGCAGGATGAGCTATACTGGGACTCTCTTTGGGTAGAACCACGGCGGGTGCTGCTGGGGTGGACAAGGAGGTGAAGGTACCAGCCCAGAAATCTTTATATACTTTCAACACATAAGCTCAGCTCCCCCTCCTGTTAAATTGGGAGCTACTCCCAGCTGCTCTCTCTGGGTCTGGGGATGCCCTGATCCCAGGGTCAGCAGCCTGGGCACCCAGCATGCCCCAGCACAGCTCCTTGCCCTCTCTGCCTGGCTATTTTGCTGGGTGTCAAAGGGACTGGAGGAAAAACCCCATCTGAGAGGGTGTTTGCCCTCCTTTCCCATTGGAGCCCCTCTGGAACACATTTGTCACTAATGCCACATTTCTCTCATTTAAATGAAGGATTTCTGCATCCACATGCACCCCAGCTCTGAACCACACAGGTCTGCACAGCAGGATCTTGACCGCAGGGTGGATGGAGGCTTTGCTGAGCCTGTGAACTCCTGATTATCTGCAGCATGAGGGATGCTCCCAAGTCAGGTTCAATGAGGGGGACTGATCTGGGTGAGTTGTTACCTTCCTGCCTTTTCTGAGCCTCTTCCCATCCATGTCACACAGCTCACTAAATATCAGCCCTCTGGGGCCACTTCTCCATAGCGATTTACTCGGAGAAAAGTGTACCTGACGCGGTACACCCAGCTGCACTGCCCAGGGTGCCGGCCAACTCTGTGAGTAGCAAGGCATCTTTTGCTGGTGCCTTTGAAAGCAAATCCTGCATCAGGCGACCGCTGTTGTGCCTGCTTTCCCCAGCTGATGATGTCAGGGAGGATGGCATGACGGGAGAGAATGACTTCACAAAGCTGCTCTTGGAATCAGTCCTCTCTCCTCACAGCAAGGGGTGCTGGAAGGGAGCCCAGGTGAAGTACTGCCAGTGATGTCTTCATCCTTGTACCCCGTCATGGGCGGTGTTTGCAAAGCCTGAGGCGATGCTGTTCAGTAAGGAGCCAGCCAGCTTGGCCTATAGCGTAGCTTTTAGTAGCTCTGTTCAAAGCCTTGAGACAGTCATGGTGTGTTTTGGCTTGTGGGTCACAGCAGTGGGTTTGGATGGTTCTGTGGAAGAGGCGAAAGGAGAAAGCTGGCTGTTTGGCTGCTTTTCTTGAAGTAAGTGAGCTCTGCCCGAACGATGAACCTAACATGGCTGTTTCTGGACCCCCAGAACCCTGCAAGATGGGGATTTCCCCATTTACAGATGTAGTGATGTTCTCCAGCTGTACCTGAAGCACAAGGGGGGGGCCTCTCCTAAGGCAGATCAGCTCTCCCAGTCTGAGCTGATCACTGGTGAAATGAACCCAGGCCTCAGCACACCATGAGATATCCCTACGACCCATGATCACAACAGAAGAGTGTTGGAGAAAAGCTCCAGTCCTGGTGTAAGGGCTGCACATAGCCAGAGCCCATCCATTGTGTGATGTGCAGGGAGGACCCCAATCTATGTGGGGCTGCTTTTGCAAAAGAGAAGCAGACTCATGAAAGGCATCTCCACCGGTGTGCCAAAAATGCTTCAAAATTATCTGTTTTGCATCAGGGAAGGGGAGAAATGCAGAATAGATGGTTCTTGTAAGCTGTCTCACATGAAACACCAAAGGATGGAGGCAATTATTTAATTAATTTCACTAGCCCCATTGGAAGGGTGTGCCTCCCTTGCTTTGAACCAAACCAGTATGAGCATCCATGCTGGCCATCTGAAAACCTGGGGTTGCACTGGCATCCTAGTGCCAAAGCCTGAGATGAGAGATGGCATCTCTTTGAAGTCAGGATCAATAATCTGTGAAAATGAAAATAAAATAAAATAAAAAAATGCATAGGACCTCCTTCTTTCTGCTCCCCCAACGGGAAAGGTGTAGCAAAGCCTTTCTTGACTTCAGGATAGTGCTCTAAGAACAGGGACGATTTCTAGCAGCCTATCTTCTAGGTAATGAACCCTTTTCAAACCCATTGTTAATCATATTAAATAATGACAGACTTTAGCTTATTTACTCTGTGCTTTTTCACATCCTAGGTGACCACATGATATCAAGTACAAGATGAAGCAATTAGGGGAGGTGGGTTCTATGCCCAGCTCAGCTGCTGCTGTGCAACATGCTGTGCCTTGGACCTGTGCCATCTCCTCTGCCTGATGGTGAACTCAGAGCTGTTAAGGGTTATGTAGGCCACATGCTCAGCATCTCAAGCAGGAGATAACACAGTGGTAGCACCCAGAGTGCTGTGGGAGTCCTGGGAAGTTCCCATGTACTGCCAGGAGCTGTTGCATCTTGCTGTGTAGTCAAACACTGCCACGCCCGTTCAAATTTCCCCATAACCTGAGGCTTGGGTGGAAATGTGTTGGATCATTAAATCTAGTTAAGAGCTACTTGAAGATGGAAGATGTGAAATCAGGCATATGAAATGGCGATCGTGTCTAGATGATCCCCTGAGCATCTGCCTGTCTTGAACACAGCTGCTGTTTGCAGGGACTCTGGTTCTTGGCTTGTGCCTCTGGAGGGACAAGCAGAGCTTGCTCCTGCAGAAAGCCCAGCTAACGTTCAACACCATCTTTGCAGAGCAGTTGGGGGTTGCTTGAAAAGTCCAAGATGTCACCTCACATTGAGGAGCCAGCCAGTGAGCCCAGGTAGGTGGTACCTGTTAGGACAGGACCCAAGGGAGGTCTAGGAAGAGGCGTGTGAATGTAAGACGCAGATCTCAGGTGCTGGTCTTGAGGCAGTCGGTTCTGCTTTGGGGAAACGCTCATGCTGCTTTTAGAATGGCTCTGTTTAACTCCTCTGTGTTTGCATTTTTCTCCCGCTCTCCTTCCCCTGGACATTGGGAAGGAAGCTGGGTGGGAGAAAAATCCTTTTAGTTTGAAAGGAGCCACAGGGTGAGTTGATTCCTGCCCCAGACTCTTGCGTTTGGGAGCTTCCTTAGCACGTTGCTGCACGCAGCCCAGAAGGCTGCTTCGAGCAGCTTGCTGCCTGTGTGCATCCCCAGGGGTTTCTGTGGTGCTCCTTTGCCCTCCCTTCCCAGGGCATGAGATAACTCCTGGGAGCCAGGACCATGCACTGGGGCCTTATAATGAAGCTTTTTTTTTCCTTTGGTAGTCAAGACTGTAGGGTAACAGGGAGATTTCACACCACATGTTCATCCTCCAGTTCCTCAATGGCAAATGATGTTTCTTACCTCAGGACAAGGGAGTGGATCAGATCATGGGAACCACAGTTTTCCCTTGGAGACCTATGCACAGCTCCCAGGCTTGGTGCCTGCTCCATATCAGGCGGCACTGGTCGGGGGGGCTGATGGAACATTCAGGTTTTGACTGGCAGAATGTGGCTGCCAAACCACTGGTGCTATGAAGGCTGCAGGATCCTGCTGCAAGACCAGCTCTTTTGCTTCTTATGAAGGAGCCATCTGCTCCTCCAGGGCCAGAGACTATTTACTGGTGAGGAAGAGCAGAATGGATTCAAAAATGGATGTTTTGGGAGTGATTTCAGCTTGGAGTGTCTGCTTTGGGTAGCTGTGGGGGAAAAGTGATGGTACTTTGATGGGTAAAGTATCCCCAGCCCATAAGCATCTTTCATAAGGCTGTTCCCTTTGGTGCTGCTTGCTTCCTCTATGCAGCTTGTTGGTAATGAGTCTCTGTATCCTGCCTAGGAGACAGAGCCAGTGCTGGTGTGGCATCAGTCAGGCTTCAGCTGGTACGCAAGGTGTCCAGTAGACAGGTTGTCACGTTGTGTCTGAAACCCAAATACAATTACTCAGTGTCTGCTAAGGTGTCTGCTAAGCTGTGAGGAGTGTGCCTGGATCTGGTGGCAGACTGCTTCAGAAGTAACTGGTTGCTTCTTATTGCTGAAGCATCATTGATTTTTACCAGCAGCTTCTCCTCTCTGTAGCTGCAGCTCCGAGGTACTCACTGGGCTAGGGCAGAGGGAAGGGCAGCCAGCAGGGTGAGGCTGGATGGAGGAGCAGCAGTTCTCAGTATGAATAAATGAGACGCAGGCAACTTTTTCTCCTCCTGTTTGGCTGCTGGTTATCTCCTACACCTGTGTAGTGAGATGTTAGGCCAGGATGTTCCTGCCTCTGTTCATCTCTGTGGCACTGTGTTGGTCTGTAAATCCTGTCCCTCCATGGGAACAAATGTGAATGCTCCAGGCAATGTTTGGCACATGCTTCCTTTTGCTCCTGCTGCCTCCTTGCAGTTGTAGCTCAGAAGCACCTTTCGGGCTTTAGCATCTGCTATCTTTAGCTTTACAGCTCTGAAACATGCGTTGGCTTCATCATATGTTTAGCACTGCTGACTGTGGGATGTGCCCAAATATTAAATAACTTCCCAAGCTGGGTCTATCTTGGACCGATGGGATCTAGGACAGTTTCTTTCCACTTGAGTCACAGAAAACATTTGGATAGATAATTAAGAGAGCTGCTGCATTCCCCAACCTGCTGGTGGGAGAAGCAATAACCAGGAGAGAATTGGCTTGAAGTTTTGCTTGAAGAAAGTTAAAGTGCAAATCTACTGGAGATGTCTCACTGGGCCTGAAAATACCTTAAGTATTTTGGAGAGGAGCGAAACCAATGCTAGATGATTGTCCATTGTTGTCAGAGGGGCTATTTGGGAATGAAAAGCCCAACTCTATAGCTTGATTTTGGGTTCTTCTTTCTTAAGAACAGGGCTTGGCACATGGGACCTGCCTTTTCCCTGCAGGAAGGTGTCTGGGCAGCTCCACAGTTTGAGTAACATGATGGCTGTACCCCCTTCTCTAAAGTGGCCTTGGGTAGCTCCCATTAGATCACTTTAAATCTATCTCTGCTTGGCCCCTGCGTCTGATTTAAACAGTATGACTGAATCCTTGCCGATGGGGAAGCCTTGTTTGATTGTGGAGGTAATAAAATGATTTGAACACAAGAGCTGATAGTTTCAAGTAAGTGAAACTTAACCTCACCGTATAAAGCGTCATTGTCCTGCCACAGAAATCCTCTGTCCGGGAAAGCACAGCTGCAGGGAAAATAAATGCTCTTCTTTTTTTCTTTCTTTCATTCTGTTTTTGCTGTTTGTTTGTTTAAAAGCCGGGGACCTTGGGTTGGTTTGCTCTTGTTGGTTGCGATGGAGCGGTGGTGGGACGCGGGTGCTGTGCTCTGCCCAGGGAGCTGGGGCTCCCCAGGGGACTGCAGGGCAAATTCCCTTTAATCCAGAGACTTAAACTGCAAGCAAAGCTGTTGACAGTCATGGATTTAGTTGAGATTCAGGCCAAATCCTGACACCATTGAAGTTAAATGGGACTTTAGCTGCTTGTTTCAGAGGGATCAGGGCTGGGATCTGCTGCCAGGTGTTAAGTACATCTGCCCTACCAACCTCAGCAGGACAAGCTGCCCTGTCTGGGGGTGAGAACAGGGCAGGGATCCTGCTCCCTGGGTAATGCAGTGTTTGCAGAGCACTTAGGATGGCAGCGAGTGCCCCAGTTGTGCTTCCCCTCCCCTCTGCAGGTCCTGGCTCCAGACCAAGCCCACCTTTCTCCATTTGAACTATCTATGAATTCTCACTGAGCAGCAGCTGCTAATTCTTCAGTGGACTTCTCAAAACCATCTCCTGATACAGAAACAGCTTATCACCCCCTGTAACCAGCAGGAACACAGGATCCTGCCAGCATCTGCTTTGGACATTGAGGCAAATGGGTCTCGGATGGCTTTATCCTAGGGGTGGAAAACCACTACCATCAATAATGTTGCACCAGGGCTGATGCTCACCTGCTGCCACTGTGTCATGGAGCCAGGAAAAGCACTCCCAGACAGGCTGACCTTTCTAGGTGTGTTATAAAACAGTGTAAAAAAAAAAGAAGTGGGAGAGCAGTTTTCAGGCACTAAAACATCATGCA
>JAAGNO010023418.1:18486-52094 GCA_033439905.1 Ceryle rudis | reverse complement strand
TACCTACTCTTTGTGACCATGTTCAATATCATACTAGATTTACAAATTATTATTAAGTGTACTAGGGAAGTTTGTCATTTATTAGCAAGAGGTTTAGTTCCTTTTGAAAAAGTGTAAAGACTGTGAAGGTTGAGAGCTGTAAAACCAAATTCCTGTCTCATGGCATATAGAGGTAGGACATTAAAAAAAAAAAAAAATCAGAAAATTTAAGATGCTACAAAACTTCTCTCTAGGACAAGTTGTTTATAACTCAGTTGCATTTCAGTGTTTCTGAGACAAATAGTTATAAAGTCTGAAATCAATGTACAGCCACAGTTAGCTGAATTAATGACATCATCTTGAAAATGAAGGTGTATTTGAGAGGTACATAAAAGTAGTATTAAAGTTTAGAAAACAAATGCTATCAGCAACATTGTGACAATAGTCTTCAAGACAGTGAAAAGGCAGATTTGCAGTTATTTTGTGAGAGTAGCTAAGGAAGTTTAAATGTAAACATTAATATGGGATTTATTAAATCTATACTAATAGCCAGCTTTTAAAAAAGGAGTATCTTGTCTCTAACACATTGTGTTGTTTTTTTTAATGGTTTGTTTAAGACTTTTTCTTTCGGTGTGGGTAACAAGATAAACATTAAAGTAGGACATGGATGAATTAACTTGCAGGTATTCTGGAGGAAGCATTACATGAAAATATGTACCAAAGAGAAAGCATTACAATATCTACCTTACAGGGAAAATAAACATAATGTGTAATCCTATTTGAATTGTACTTTACTCACCTTAATACTAGTAACTTTCCTACTTATCGCCCCAAAAACCTTTATAGGAATTGCCTGATAGGTATTTTCTCCTTCAGTAGGTCTGGAAATTTTTTTTATGTTTCTTGTTTCTTTCTTTAAGCTTGTCTAATTCAAGTGCTTTTCCACATGAGGAACGGGAGGAAGGAAGGAAAGTGCTCCTTTCAGGTAACAATTTATATAGTTCATATTTTTTATAGTTTTAAGTCAGATGTAAGCACTATCTCATCTAGGCCTAGTCTTCTGAACACCATAAATCATTAAGTTTTGATTTTTACCCAAATACCCAACCAAAGGACATCTAGAATGGAACAGGTAAGGTGGTATGTTAAACAGAAACCCAGTTTTAACAGATGAGTATTTAGGAAATGAATTTGGAGTCAAGTGTCCTAAGGCAGAGCTATTAAGTATTCTGATCACATTCAAGACATTGAGAATTTTCAGGAAAAACTATAAACAAAGACCTACAGAAGGAATAAACAGCATATTCCTCAATGTTGTGGTGGTTTTATATGCTTATGTCTGAGACACCAAGTAGAGA
Organism: Ceryle rudis; assembly: GCA_033439905.1. Lineage (NCBI taxonomy): Eukaryota > Metazoa > Chordata > Aves > Coraciiformes > Cerylidae > Ceryle > Ceryle rudis. The sequence goes on along the minus strand of JAAGNO010023418.1, from coordinate 50,757 downwards.
AAGCCTACTAGAGCAGAGCACAAGTCCCTCGGCCCAGATTCTTTCTTCTTGTATGAAAGCAAGGCTTTTCTCACTATCTGCAGTCAGAAGGTAGCAAAAATGCTAGACATGAGGATGATTGGTGGAGTGCCCTCTAACTCTTTGATTTCTCCGTGTATACAAAACTGCAGATTACAGACAAAGTAAGAGGTCACATCCGTTATCCTAAACCATCCTCACGCATAACCCATACAAACCCATACAACCCCTCTTAAAATTAGTACCTAAATTTATTCTAAGGACTCAAAGTGACAGCTTGTAATTTCTACTTTAGCAGGTATCTTCTAGAGTATTTTTAATGTACAGCTAGGGAGATATATGCTATTTCATGGTTCTGTTGGTCTGAACTTCTAAACTTTTGGGTTTTGACCAGTCTTTGAAACAAAGCCAGTAAACTCTAGAGAGAACCTTCAAAACACAAAACCAATTAGCTGCTTCTCATTTTTACCACTTATATGATATCTAAGTTTTGCAGGGTGTGATAGGAATACTGAAAATATTGTGAGAATGACTGTGCTGTTCAGATCTCCAGTCCAGTTTGGTTGATTGGAAAATAAAAACAAAGGATAAATAATAGAATCGTAGGTATTTTATATAACTGGACCTCAAAATCCTTTAGGTTAATCTCTGATGACTAATGAAAACTACAACAAAATAAATTTGCTGACTTAAAACCAGTCCTGTTTAGGTAAGCAATTTCTGGTTTTACAACTGCAAACCCAGACTTGTGAGGTTGAGTGAGGCATTACAATCTTATATTCATGTAAACTTAATTGGAATAGCTGAAATCTTTCAGTAAAACAAAACATATACCTGCACACAAACTGAATAAACCAGCTGTGCAGATGGAGGTTCTATGGAAACTAGAGTCTGCATGTCCATGAGTTGAGCTACTATGTCGAGGTACTATGACCCCATGAGAGTGGGCTGATGCAGTTTTGTATCTGGTGTTTGAATATCCAGTATTCCAGGGTACTGTGTCCTTTCCATATAGGCATTCCTAGTTGACAAAGAATTATGATAGAGGGGTAGGAATTGCCTCATTTTCTCTCCTGCCCCTTCTTCCTTCCCTCAAAGACAGTTGAATCCTAATTTAAAGTAAGCTACGGATCTGATGGGGACATACTCTGCTTTCCATAATAATACTATTTCTGTAATAATAATTCCAAAACTCCAGCCTCAGTTGAAGACATGATTTCAAGATAACATTATGCCCCTTTAGTGAAGCTCAGGACTCTATAATTCTCTTGTCTACTCAATAGATCAGAAAAAATTGTCTGAAGTGTTGAATTAACTGTAGCACGCAGAAATAAGTTGATAGATTGATCAGCACAATTTAAATAATTTTTTTAAAGATGCCACAGAACAGAGTTCATCCTACATATTTGAGAAAAACATTTGAAAATACAGCAGTCATTTTCTGATTCAGTTCATCTACCTTATTGACTTTTCACAGCAGAGGCAAATTTCCTTTTTTCAAAACATTCTAGAGATGATCAGGCTCTTAGAGCATAAGATAGAGGAATAAAGGTACACTAAGCTTCTATACCACTTTTACGTCTTCTGACAAGTACTGCCTACTGCCAAATCTTCTCTACAAATAAAAATTTTTTTTAAGCTTAAAGGCATAACATGAGTTTGGAGTTTTATAGGAAATTCTGCTGTCATATTGTTTCTGTATTTGTATTTCCTGCAAATATATCTGACTGAAAATCTACTAAATTATATAAGGTGTAATGGGCTTATTTTGATTTGAACTATTTGAACTTAGTTAAGCCGGTTTCTACCCTTGTTGTTGTTCTATGCTGTACTTTTATGTTATGTAAATACAACATAAATGTACCTTTAAATAAGAGTATTAATGATCCCCTGATATTTTTAGCGTATAAAATTCTCTACCGAGAACACAATGCATAGGATTAGTATGTTTCTGTAAAACATCAGAAAAAAAATAATGTATAGATGCTGCACAGCATCTTTGTTTCTGAACTAATCTCTTGTTTTGAGGTATCCTTTTTAAAAGCCATGAGTTTGCTGGTTTGGCTGCTGACTTCCAACAACTGTAATATAATGTACTGCAGAATTAATATTCCCTCTTGAAAAAAAAAAAAAAAAAAAAAAGGAAGCTTGATATTTCTTACGTCAGGGGAAGAGTTCTTAAGCCAACAAAGAAATTAATTATTTTTGATCTGTTTGCCTGTAAAGAAAAAGAGAAATCCAGTGCTGGTATCTAGTTTAAAGTAATCACACAGTTTGAGCAAGCAACTATATGATGCAGTGGATTTGATTCTAATAAAATGTGTGCACTGAATGAATTTAATATTTTTGTCACTATTGTAAATTATTTGCAGCTCTAAGAAGCAAAGGCTTTGTAGCCTTTGTGCTGTAACCTTTCGTACATGTCTGTAAATGGTAAAGTTCATGTGTTGCTTTTTGTTTGTTAGTTTGTGATTAGCTATTTTAATTTTTTAATGATCTTTTGTCTTTAAAAAATACTATATCACAGTCTTGGGCAGTAAACAATGTTCAAGTTATGAAGTCTTATTGTCACTCAGATCACTGGACTAAATGCATATTGATTATTCATGTGTTCATCATTCAGCTAATTAATTGACTCCGATGAAGTGTGAACTTTACAAAATTAATGCTCAAATTTGACAGATATTTTCCTCCTCTTGCAAAATATGAATGTCATGGTACAGACCCATCCAGGAGCTGAGCACCATGAACCCCACACCCCTCCCGAGTGATGGGAAGGAGAACAGGGAGAAAAAAGGCAAAACTCCGTGGGCTGAGATGAGAATTTAATAGAAAATGCAAGAGAAGAGGAAACAACATATACTACTACTACTACTACTAAAGATATATAATATATATAAAGTGAGTGATATACAACACACCAAACTGCCTCACCAATGTGCTGCACCAGAGAACCACTTGCCAGTCCCAGCCTGCCCTCTGTTCTTATACAGTGGGCATGACATCAGTATGGTATAAAATAACCCATTGGTTGGTTCAATGGTCTATCCTGGCCCATCCCAACTTCTCGTGAAAATGAAACCATAACGGAGTTGAGCCCAGGACATTTTTTCATTTATATACCAATTGTTTCCTAACACACACATCTGCACTGTGTCTCTTGTCCTTTTGATTCATTTCAGTGATACACTACAGAATTAATTTTCCAGGTGTGCTGTATTTTGAGTTTCTTGGACATGTATATACTAAGGACTTCTAAACCTTCATTTTTTAAGTAACAGAGATTTCTTTGAAAATAACCTTTAATGGGAAATATAGGTGGTTCTTAGTGTCACGAATCCTATGATTGTTTAATCTGGTCATATAAAAAAATATTATAACATTCTAAATTCTATTGTAATGAAGAAAACACACAGTATGGAAATTGTTTCTGTTAGTGAGGATGGATTTTGATGTCAGCTCATTCTGACGACAAAGGACAATATCTATACAGACTGTTGAGACTCTCTGACCCCAAAGACAAAATCATAGGCTTTAGGTTGTATAAAAGGGTTTGTAAGAATTTCTAAAATTTTTATAGCTTACTAGTATGTTCCTAAGCTACAGATGGAAAAAGAGGTATAACTGGAAGAAGCATCCCAGGTTCACACGATTTCTTGTTTTTTTCTTTGTCTGTGTCTGATCTATATTCTGCTCAATATAATAGCTGCTATGGTAGGTGAAGTCAAGCACTGACAAATCAAAAAATCTAACCCTGAGGCTGAAGTACAAACTGAACACTGATCTCTGTGGTTTGAAATGTAGTTTTTTGATCTTGTTAATTAACCAGTTGTAAGTTATAATTAATTGTAATTAACATTAAAAATAGATGTCATTGTTTATCAAGCAGCACTTGTACTGCAGCTTATACAGTCCTTCAGGTTCTGGCTGAAGTTCATTTGACCCAATATGAGATACCAATCAATTTTGTATTTTGGCTGTTCACTTGTTTCCACTTTAAGTGTAATAAGTATAATTTAGCTATGGAACACAATATTGCCACTCACATACTATTAGTATACACTAATAGTAGTGTAGTTCAGTTTGTGCTGAAAGCATTTTGCAACCTGTTCCAAGTCTTCTGTCATGGCTTGTTTCCAGACAGCCTGCTCACTGATGCTGCTGTCATTCTCTTCCTCAGCGCTGTGCTGCTTGCACAACTTGTGTTGTGGAACCTTGTGTTTCATCGTTAGGGCTCCTTTCTAAAGTCATGTCATTTACACAGAGACTGGCAAGTAGCTCCTTCTTTATTTACTGAGGCATGAACCCCAGTGTCCAGTCCCAGTATATTTATGTGAAGGTGGCAGGGGGGACAAACAAGGGAGGAAGTCCTAGCTGGGTCTAAGTCTCTACTCTTTTTTTCATTCTTGTATCACCTTTTCAACCACGAAATTCATAACGTGTGAAGAGTGACAAATCCCTTTGTAAACCAAATAGTTTCAATGTACATCTTCATGTACTGTAAGATTTTATTGTCTTTAGTGTATTGAACACTTGCTTCAGCTTGGTGATTGAGGAAGTGTACGATACTAGGCTTTCTGTTAATATTGTTATTAAATAAAATGAGAATACTTTGTTTTGAATTTTCCATTTATCAATCACCTCTAAGAATTCATCTAGGCAAGTCTGGTGTTTATTTTTTCTCTCCCTTTATTCTCCTTCATACTCAAAAAGATCTTTATAAAGTAAAGATATTTTAACTAATATATCTACTTCCAGGAGAGTAAGCCACAAAACTCTCCACTGAAAAATTTTAAAAGGTTCGCATGGAGGTTTTTAAGTTCTTTTTAAACTCAAGACCTGATTACTAGAAGTGCTGAGTGAAAACATTTAGACATGTAAATGTTGTGGGGGTTTTTTGTATAGGTAAGTCCTCTGGTAGTACATTTGTTGGAGGTCTAAAAAGTGCTAAATTTTAAATACATCACAGAGTTGTTACCATTCTTCTAGAGTATTTTTTTTATTATTTTTTGCATCCATGCGTAGGATATGAGTGATGAATAGAGAGATAAAATAGTCTTACAAAGAGGATTATAGGCAAAGATTGGGAGAAAAGTTTCATGCTTTATTCTGATTAATGCAGATTGAAGTATCCTAGAAACTTATGTGTCTGATCATCCCATATGTACCAAAAAGAAGCCTTATTCTGAGTAAAAGGAATGAAAATGCCAGATGTCTAAAAGCACATTGATAGATTCTAGGGACACAGCAGTGTTCTCCCAAGACTTTTACTACATTCTCTTCTTCATTCCTTCCTTCTCTCTCTATTCTCTCTCTATTTCTCTCTCTATATATCCCTCCTTCTTTTTTAGATGGTCTTTGCAACAGCTTTAGACAGTGTTCTAACAAACCCACAGCTTTCTGACATAGAGCCCACTTCAAATAACTACCGCAACCAAATGTTTATAACTGAATTTAGTAATGGTACTGACTTGGAAGTAAATGTATCTTAGTTACAGACAAAGTTAAGATTAGATCATCTGTGAGGAAAGGGTTGTGAATGGAAGGAAAACAGATTGTGACAAATATTTATTATTTTTCTAAGACCCTGGATTGACTATGTCTAAGTCATAAGGAATATAGTGACATATAAGTTTCATAAAGATGCATTCTTATGGCTGAATTTTCTGAGTTGATTAGACACTTACTAATAAAAAAAAATTAGACTGGCAAACACAGTAGTTTGGAACTGTGAATGACATGTTGCAGTCTGAAGGATGATGGTGGAAGTTGTTGTCCCTTATCAACTCATGTAACTCCTGTAACTTACATATTCTATAAGAAATTGAAATAATATAGTCATATAGCAGGAGATAAGAACAACCCTGCCTCTAAACTGAAGATTCAGTTAGTTGTATAAAGTTGAATCCAGATTCTTTGGCCAAGTGAAGCAATTTCTAGCCTAAAAACCAGTTCTCTATAATGCTGTATCTCTATCTAGTGACAACTGTGAGCCTTTCTGTAATGCACTGAGTTAATATGAAATAATTGACATTCAAGGCACTACACATTTGTGAAGTATTTAGGTCCTTCTTCTACAACATATTTTCATCTTCATATACTAATTGAAAGAGCTTTAAATTAGACTTGAAGTGGGGAAGGGATAAAACCATGCTTGCCGGAGATAAGCCTGTGGGTGGCACATCGTTTGTGGAATGACATGCAAGTGAGGTCCTTAGGTTTGTCATCCCAGGGGACAGAGTTACATGTGATGGCAAAGAAAGAAGGGATATTGATGGGCTAGAAATCACAGAAGTGCCTGGGAATTGTTGGGTAAGAATTAGGCCTTCTCACCCTACAAATATGACAGGATCAATAGCCCTCCTGAAGTACATCTACAGTGCACACAGCATGGGCAACAAACAGAAGGAACTGGAAGCCACTGTACAGCAGGAAAACTATGATATAGTTTCCATCATGGAAACATGTTGGGATGATTTCCATAACTGGAGTGCTTCATTGGATGTCTATAAATTCAGAAGGGATAGGTCAGGGAGAAGAGGTGGCAGAGTGGCCCTGTATGCCCTGTGTGCATTAAGTGACTTGCGCATAATGATAGAGATGATAGGGTTGAGTGTCTATGGGTAAGAATCAGGGGGAGGGCCAAGACAGATGCCATGGTGGGAGTCTGTTGTAGAATCATAGAATCATTTCAGTTGGAAAAGACCTTTAAGATCATTGAGTCCCACCATTAACCTAACACTGCTAAACCCACCACTAAACCATGTTCCTAAGCACCTCATCTACATGTTTTTTAAATACCTCCAGGGATGGTGACTCTACCACATCCATGGGCAGCCTGTTCAACTACTTAACAAAGCTTTCAGTGAAGAAGGTTTTCCTAATGTCCAGCCTAAACCTCCCCTGTTGCAACTTGAGGCCATTTCTTCTTGTCTTGACTTGTTACTTGGGAAAACAGACTAATCCCTACCTTGCTACAACCTCCTTTCAGGTAGTTGTAGAGAGAGATAATGTCTCCTCTCAGACCCCTCCTCTCAAGACTAAACAAGCATAACTGACTGGAGGTTAACAAACATGGCACCTGTTTAAGAGAAATGCTGGAAGTAGGATCCAGGGAGCTACAGACTTGTTAGTCTGACCTTGGTTCCAGGGAATATTATAGAGCAGATCATCTTGAGTGCCATCATGTGGCACATACAGGACAAGGAGGTGATTTGCCCCAGTCAGCATGGGTTTATGAAAGGCAGGTCCTGTTTGACTAACCTTCTATCCTTCTATGACAAGGTGAGCCACTCAGTGGATGAGGGAAAGGCTGTGGATGTTGTTTACCTTGACTTCAGTAAAGCTTTTGACACTGTTTCCCACAGCAATCCCATGAAGAAACCGGCTACTCATGGCTTGGATGGGACATAAGCTAGATGGCTTTGCTGGATAAAAAACTGGCTAGATGGTCAGATCCAAAGAGTTGTGGTGAATGGAGTTAAAACCAGAGTGTTCCCCAGGACTCTGTACAGGGACTGGTCCTGTTTAACATCGCTGTTGATGACCTGGATGAGAGGACAGAATGTACCCTTAATAAATCCGCAGATGACACTAAACTGGGTAGAAGTGTTGATCTGCTAGAGGGTAGAGAGGCTTTGAAGAGAGATCTGGACAGACTAGATTGATGAGCTAAGGCTAACTGTATGAAATTTAATAAGGCCAAGTGCCGGGTTTTACATTTTGGCCACAACAACCCCTGGCAACGCTACAGACTCAGGGAAGAGTGGCTGGAGAGCTGGCCATCGGAGAGGGACCTGGGGGTGTTGATTGACACCCGGCTGAATATGAGCCAGCAGTGTGTCCAAGTGGCCGAGAAGGCCAACAGCATCCTGGCCTGTATTAGTAAGTGTTGCCACTAGGTCCAGGGAAGCAATCCTGCCCCTGTACTTGGCACTGGTGAGGCCGCACCTCAAGTACTGTTTTGGGCCCCTCACCACAAGAAGGACATTGAAGCATTGGAGCATGTCCAAAGAAGAGGAACAAAACTTCTGAAGGGCCTTGAGCACATGTCTTATGAGCAGTGGCTGAGAGAGCTGGGGTTGTTTAGCCTGAAGAAAAGAAGGCTCAGGGGAGACCTTATTGCTCTCTATGGCTACCTGAAGGGAGGTTACAGAGAAATGGGAGTAGGCCCGTTTAACCGAGCAACAGACAATAGAACAAAGGGAAATGGATTCAAGCTCCACTGGGGGAGGTTTCGCTTAGATATTAGGAGGAATTTGCTGAGCAGGTTATCAGGCATTGGAATGGGTTGCCCAGGGCAGTGGTGGAGTTCCCATCCCTGGAGGTGTTAAAGAGCGGATTAGATGGGGTGCTTAGGGATACAGTTTAAGGGGTAGACTTGGTAGTGTTAGGTTGATAATTTGACTAGATGATCATACAGGTCTTTTCCAATCTAGACATTTCTATGATTCTATGAGGTGAAAGAATTAGAGAATATACAGTAACTACTATATAATTCATATGGGTTTGATTTGACTTTAATTCTCAAACGGAAGCACAGATTCTAGCTTCAGTATAATCAGGCTACAGTTAGGTCTTTTCCACAGTTTTCAGCTTACCACCTGGACTAAACTGTCATATAAAATACCCATGATAACTTTTTCTGACCAAATCCAAATCCAAAACTAGGTTAGATTTTTAAACTTAGATTAGAATATGAGGTGATATTTGTCTCAATTGTGAATAAAAGACTGATTCCCTAAACCAATCTCTAATATAAAATGCAGATGTTACAGAAGGCAGAAAAGATATGAATGGTGCAGTTGATATACCAGAGGGATGGAATGTCATCCAGAGGGACCTGGAAAGGCTGGAGAAGCAGGCCCAGGTGAACCTCATGAGATCTGACAAGACCAAGTGCAGAGTCCTGCACCTGGATCGTAACAATCCTCATTATCAATACAAGCTGGGGGATGAGATGATAGAAAGTAGCCCTGCAGAAACGGACTTGGGGGTACTGGTGGACAAGAAGCTGGACACAAGCCAACAATGTGCACCTGCAGCCCAGAAGGCCAATTGCATCCTGGGCTGCATCAAAAGAAGCATGGCCAGCCAGAATCAGAGAGGTGATTCTGCCACTCTCTTCTGGTGAGACCTCACCTGGAGTACTGTGTCCAGTTCTGGAGCCCCCAACTCAGGAAGGACATGGACCTGATGGAGAGGACCCAGAGAAAGGCCACAAAAATGCTGAAAGGGCTGGAGGACGTCTCCTATGTGGACAGCCTGAGTGAATTGAGGGTGTTCAGTCTGGACAAGAGAAGGCTCCAGCAAGACCTTGTAGAGGCTTTCCAGTGTCTGAAGGGGACCTACAAGAACCTGGAGAGGGACTGTTTACAAGGGCATATAGCAATAAGATGAGGGGCAATGGTTTTAAACTAGGGAAAGGTAGGTTTAGATGGAACATTAGGAAAAAGTGCTTTACTATGAGCATGGTGGAACACTGGAACACATTTCCCAGGGAGGCTGTGGAGGCCCAGTCCCTGAAGACATTCAACTTCAGGCTTGATGAGGCTCTGAACAACCTGATCTAGCTGAGAATGTCCCTGCTTCCTGCAGGGGGGGTTGGACTAGATGACCTTTAGAGGTCCCTTCCAACCTGGGGCATTATATGATTCTATGTTTTTTTGGATTCTGTATAGTTTGTGTTGGAGTAAGACTAAATAATTTTCTTAGGCTTAGGAGATTCATATTTAGGCTGTACATCATCAAGATAATTTCTTTCAGTGAGAAACATACCCCTTTAAAGCCTGTAAAGACTTCTACTAACTGGTTTGTAATGAAAGGGAATAAATAATATTGGCATGAACATAATTTTCCCTACTTCTTGCAGTATATAGTGGTAAAATAAATGAGGACAGATGCACTTATCTGTATAGCAGGACCTGTTATATAAATGTATGCAACATTTACTTTAAAAAACATTAGGGAAAAGCCCTTATTCCTGTTTTCCTCTTAGTTCATCTCTTGCATGTATGTTGAAAAGATTAATAAAATTACTTTCAAACATATATTTTCTAATACCTGCTTCATAAAATTTCAGTAGGTTTGCTGGTGAATGAAAGTGAAATTCTTAGTGTTTAGGGAGTTGAGCTTATTCGTTGAATGATACCTTACTATCCTGCTACTGCTTCCCACAAAACAAATTGAATCACTGAAGTGTAACCACAACTTTGTCATTTCTAAACACACGTTGCAGAACATAAATAGTGTTTCTGTCATGAAATATCATGTATCAGTTGCCAGAATGGTGATAAGGAACTGGAGGTAAGTAATAACAAGGTTTTTTTGTGCAGAAGCTGAGCTGAAACAGCATTATTGAAAGCAAGTTGGAATATTTACTGATTTTGAGTAACTGTAAGCACACTAAGATAAAAAAAAAACTTCTGTGTTGACTTTGTTGCTACAGCTTCTATTGGGACTACTTAGAAGAAATATTTTCTGCCTTCTATGGCATATGTAAGATTTTGGTAAATGCATAGCGGGCTTTATCCCTTCCTGGCAGCTTAGCAAAAAACTGACTTACACAGTTTTTCTGTCTAACTGACTGGAGACAATGCCAAGTTGAGAAGAGTTATGGGCTAGATCAGCAGATGGGGAAGTCCTGTTAATGAGTTGTCTTGCTGTGCCCAAACCTGGTGCAACTGGATTTTTAATTATCCTTTTATATTTATGCAATATATTTTTCAAAGCCTAAAGTAGAGAAGCAGGTGGACTGTGGGGGTTATTGATATCTGTCATCTGGCTCTTTCTGGAATTGCAAGTCTCAGCTTCCCTGTTGACTCAAGTTAATATTTAAACACTATGTCTCTCCAACAAGAATTAGGTTAATTCATTTTATTATTTGTCTGTGTTTTTCTGGATAATCCTTTCCAGTTGCAGTCTAACACATTTCACACATTGTAAAGTGGACAAGTAATTGGTTTAAATGAGTTCATGACATGTCATATTTTGAAAGCTGTTCTCAGTTTGAACTTTATTCTTTGTGTTTAAAAGAAAAATCATGTTATCAGAGTGTGTTGTACTTTTGCACATTTTATAGTGCTTCATGCTTCAATCAAAAAGTCTACAGCAGAAACTTTGTGTATTGTTTCATGTTGAAAGTGTGAATGTGGTTAGTGATTTTTAGTTCATTGGAAAAACTGTAGCCGCTGGTAAGGAAATGGTAATTTTGTTTCCAAGGCTATGTGTTCTCTGCATGATAACTTAATTACTGACTTCCAATCACAGGTGAAAAGCAGATTTTGTTTGAAGAGAATTTCTGTATATAGCAGGGATCCTCAGCTTTGTCACAGAACATCTGATGTTCTGTTACACTGTTTTAAAAATGAAGTTACTGTGGTATATTGCATATGAGTTAGTGTGAGATTGTGAAGTTTCCAAGTGATACATGAATATTAACATTGTTTGCACCAAACATCGTAATTGTATTTTTTGACTTAGAAAGGTGCAGGAGCCGTACCGGATTATGGTTTTCATTTGTGGGCCTTCTTCCACAGGAAGAACTGAGCAAGTCAGAAGGAATCTTAATACTAGCAGGTTTAAGTTTTCTATATCAAGGTCCATACCCATAACAAAAAATTCTTAGGAATCTGATGTTTTAAACCAATGGACTGAATTATCTTTTTTAGGTACTTTTCAGGACTATAAAAACAAGTCCTGATACTGAGTGATCAAGTCCTGATACTGAGTGATCAAACAAAAGGAAGTGAGAGATTTGTCTGCCTTCTAAGACTGTTAACATTATAGTCCTACTGATCAGAAGACACTTAAAAAAAACACAGATCCACCTTGATGTTCCTTTTTTTTTGTATCTAATTAAAGGATTTTCATATTTTGTCTGACAGTTTTAAAAAACTCACACATGATCATTGAATCATTTATTATGTCTTATTTTTGTCAAGAGGAAGAGAATGTAGAGTACTGGAATAAAATGGTGATTGTAGAAACAAGTGGTTATTGGATTAATCTATTTTGTGAAGCAGTTAAGTGGACTCAGGCAGAGCACATTGCTGCTAAGTTCCAGGCAAATCCATGTGTCACTGAGTAGTCTTAAAACAGAATTAGACAAATAACAAGTTAAGCTAGTTTCCTAATAAATTAGTGATCATGCTAAGGAGTTGGAAATCCAAAGCCACCTGATATTCACACATCTCTATCAAGAAACAGTATCTTCTCAGTTATTATTTTCAGCTTCATCTTAAAATCAATTTTCCTCACTATAGAAGTGATAAGATAGCACCTTCTGTTAAACAAAATTTATGAAGCTAATGCTAGAGAATTGATTAAGTATTTCTCAAATATTGTAGGAGGCAGTTGACTTTATAGGAAACACCTCTGTTTGCCTTAGGGAAAAAACCCAAAACAAAACAAAAAAACCCAACCCAACCCAAACCAAACCCCAACAAAAAAACCAACCAAACAAAAAACCCCATTTGGGTAATGTCAAAGAATTTTCAGGAATTAGAGAAGGAGGACGAAATCGCCATTACTTGAAGTAACTTCATTTTGAAATTCATGGTGAAACTTGAAGTAGCTGAATAAATGGAATTGTCTAGTAAGATTGGATATCCTGGAGCTATTTCTGCTCTGCCTTTCTCTTATTATAATCTCTGCCATTTTAACAGTGTCTGGGGAAAAACCTTGCAGTAACAGTTTTCACTCTCTGAATAGTATTTGAGCTGCCAGTGAGAAACTTTTCCTATATCTTATTTTCCATTATGTAAAAATAGATGGAGTCTAGCTAATCTTTTATGTCTCCAGTTCAACTCCTACAAGCTGGCAGTCACACATGAATGACCACTGCATGAATGCCTCTTGAATCCCTAAACATGGTGTATTTCATTTGCTTGTTTCAAACACAGCTGGTTATTTAAAAAGCTGCCAGAACAAGCTATTTCAAAGCATGTGGGTTTTGTCTGGAGGAGTTGCTAAATAGTGGCAAGGATACAGCCACATATATTAAGTATGTGCCAGATCCACTACTTGAATTAATTTATATTGTGTGAGGTAAAACTTCTGAAAAAAATTGCATGAAACAATTCATGTCAGACATGACTTAAGAATTTGACAAGTTTTCCATTACAACAACACTAATACAATAATTTAAATGTGGTTTTGTAATAGCTCCAAAATAAAATAATGTTATTTTTAATTAGATTTTCTAATATAGGATTCTGAGATACTATGCTAATATCTTTGAAATTCTATGTTTACTGTAGGAGAAAGACATCATTAAGATGTCTTTATGAAATTGTAAATTCTTTTCAGTACTGACTTGGGCAGCTTTTATTTCAAAGATGTATACAACCTACTCCTTTAACAATGTGAATAGATTTACGTAATCTAGAATTTATTGTTTCTAGCTTGGAAGAAGAATCTAATCACAACATCATTCTGAACAAGTTGCCCAACTGTGAGATGAGCAGGTAACCAGTGTGATGAGTGAAGTACTGGCTGAATGACAGGGCTTAAAGGATTATAATGAACAGCGCTACATCTGGCTGGTGACGAGTCACCAGCAGTGTTCCTCAGGGGTCAATTCTAGAGTGAGTTCTGTTCAATCTTTTTACCAAAAATCTGGATGTAGGAGTTGAATACGTGGTTAGAAAATTGGTTGATGACACTAAGCTGGGAGGTGCTGTTGAGTCTCTTGAGACAAGTGGCCTTGCAGAGGGATCTGGATAGATTGGAACATTGGACAATGATCAGTGGCATGAGATTGAACAAGAACAAATGCCAAATTCTGCACCTGCCTTGGAATAACACTTGACACAAATATAAATTGGAAGAGGAGAAACTGGAAAGCAGCCCTGCAGAAAGTGGCTTGGGGGCGCTGGTTGACAGTAGGCTCACTATGAGTCAGCAGTGCGTGCCCTGGTAGCCAAGAAGGCAAACCACATCCTGTGGTGCATTAAACACAGTATAACCAGCCACTAAAAAGAGCTGATTATCCCATTGTAGAGTGCATCGGTGCAGCCTCACCTTAAGTATTGTGCACAGTTCTAGGCCCCATCATTCAAAAAGGATGTGAAGGTCCTTGAGTATGTCCAGAGAAGGGCAAAAAAGCTGGGGAAGGAGATGGAATGAATGTCCTCTGAGGAGCAGCTGAGCACACTGGATTTGTCTAGTCTGTAGGGAAGACAGCTGAGGGGCAACCTCATTGCTCTCTACAGCTTCCTGAGGAAGTGGAGAGGGACGTGCTGATCTCTTCTCCCTGGCATCCAATGCCAGGACACATGGGAATGTCTCTAAGCTTCATCAGTTAGGGGAGGGACTTGACAGAAGGAAATGTTACTTTACCAGGAGGGTGGTCAAATCCTGGAACAGGCTTCCTAAAGAGGTCATCAACAGTCTTTCTGTCAGTGTTTAATAGACATTTGGACAATAGCCTCGATAACATGCTTTAACTTTTGGTCAGCCCTGAAGCAGTCAGGCAGTTAGACTTGATGTTCATTGTAGATCTGTTTCAACTCAACTCAACTATTCTAGTCCAGTCTATTCTATTCTATTCTATTCTATTCTATTCTATTCTATTCTATTCTATTCTTCTGCCTACCTCCTTCATTTTCTACCAGTACATGCTGAGGAAGTCTCTGATGACACATCTTCCCAGCCCCCCACTAGCAGAAGAGATTGAATGAATAATCATGTCCCATCCTAGGCATTGGCTCTGTTGCTCTGTCGCACTGTGGGAAGGAGGCCCACACCTTCTGATGGGGGTGAGAGCTGTCAATTGTTTTGCAATAATTTGACCATCTGAACAAATCTGCAAAAATTATATCTGAAGTGCAGTTTTTGCAAGTCTTGTATGTTATGTTCATCCAGGTTAGCTGAGTTTCTGTAGGACTGCAAAACTCCATATCTCTGACACTAGGGAGGAGAAAAGATCAAGGCCTCAGTCTGAAGCAGGACATGCTCCTGAACTAAATGGTTGCAAATCGTTTTGATGTGAGCAGTGTCTCTTCAATTCCCCATGGATTTTTCTCCTTATACTCATTTTCAGAAATGCCTGAGATGTTTGCTTTAGAAAAACATACTAAAACACAACAGCCCAAGAAAAACAGTACTCCATCAGAGCAAGGGTCTATCTGGCCCAATACTCTTGTCTCCAAAGTGGACAGTTATAACTGTCTAAAGGAGAGCATATAAGCAGTGTAAGTCTGCTTCTGTCAGGGTCCTGGTGGGGCTCATAGGCCTCAATGGTTAGGACTCACCTTCCCTGGGACCCCCACCCCCCTGACAAAGGTCCAGGAGATGCATCTCAGCTCAGCCTGGGGCCTTCAGTCCCTGCTGGAGTGATGTTATAAGCGTGCCTGTCTCTGCCCCATCTCCTGGATGGGCCTGTGACCTGCACTGCTCTCTTAGATGCCTCAGACCTAGGTAACAACCTGTCAGTGTAATGGTAGGCATAACACAGCATAACTCCTCTTCTCCCCTCCTCTCCTCCTCCTCTTCTTCTCCTCTTCTTCTCCCCTCCTCCCCTCTCCACCCTTCCTCTTCCCTCTCCTCCCTTCCAGTACAGTCAGTTATTGAGATCCTCCTGTCACTCCAGTAATAGTAAATGATTCAGTCCTTTTGTGATTCAATAGCAATAGGGTGCACTGTGCACCACTGTCTGTCAGGGTTCTATACTTTTGTGGTTCTAATGTGCCAGGCCATTGATTCCACACAGTCTAATAAGCTTGTCCCTCTCCTCCA
Source organism: Ceryle rudis (assembly GCA_033439905.1). NCBI lineage: Eukaryota > Metazoa > Chordata > Aves > Coraciiformes > Cerylidae > Ceryle > Ceryle rudis. The sequence goes on along the minus strand of JAAGNO010023418.1, from coordinate 35,001 downwards.
CCTGGTTGGAGGCAGGGTCCCTCTAATTCTGAGGGTGGTACCCATATCCGGCAACTGAGTTTGTGTAGTTCACCGGGTTCATACAATTTACCTGGTTCACAGGGTGTACACAGCTAACAGGATGTATTACATTCACAGGGTGTACACAGTTTACAGGATTTGTATAGACTGCAAGGCATTACATTTTCATTCCCCCTACTCATATTTGGATCACAGGCCCATGCACTCAGACCAGAGGACTACTCACAGTAGACTGGAGCAGCCTCCCTTCTGGAAGATTCTCTCTTCTCTTTGTTTTACCTTGTAAGTAGAGTACTCGTGCCTGTAGAGCAGAGGTAGTTTTTCCCTCCCATCTGCTCATCTTCTCTCCAAACTCAAACAGGAGACACCACAGAGTACATTGTGATGTATACTGTTCCTGTTTAGCTGGTCTTGTAGGAAAGCATTTTCTCCTAATAGCTTCAACACAGGTCCAGTCAGGGGAAGAATAGGATCTGTTCTCCATCCTGTCTAGATTTGCAATCAGTTTTTCAACCGATGTCTTGGTTTCCTTAGCCATTCTTTCCACGGCTGGTACATGGGCCTGTAGACCATGGACCAGAGACAGCGTCTTCATACTGTCATACTCTCTCAGCCACTTTGGTCACAGTTGGTGCCTCATCATCTGTTCCCCAGATCATTGTAGACAATGTGTAGGCATACCTCGATGGTGCACTCTGCACAAACTGCCACAACATGGGTCACAAGCATGGAATTGCATCAGGGTTTACTATTCATCTGTCACAATAAATCACCTGTCACACAGCTAATTTTCTCAGGTACTTAATACCTTTTTCCATGGTGGTCCATTTGCTTGGGTGGCATTCTATATTCTCCTTAAAGTGGTAGCTGCATTTTACAGCTTACAGAGTAGCCTCCAGAGACTGAAGGTGTTGCTTGCTCTTGCAAGCTCTTGGTCAATGCTTCCATCTTAACTGCCTGGCTTCTCTTCCATCTTATTCAATGGAGTTGGCCCCATTATCCCAGCATCAAAGCAGACAGATCATAAGTGGCTAACCATGATGGCTATAGACCTGTCTCAGATTTCACAAGTCCTTCATAAATAAAGGTTCAGTTGTAACCTCTGCTTCTGATGACTCCACATCTGATGGATTTGCTTGCTCCTTGATCATCCAGCCATCAGTGAGCCGCTGAAGGTCCTGCTCCATCACCATCAGACAACACTGGGCAATCTGGTTTTGTTAGGTGTTTCTTTCCATTTGGAGGGGCATCGGGTTTCATATCTGGTTCTGACTCTGACTCAGCTTGAGAAGGACCCTCTCCCTGATCTATCATGGGATCTGGCTGCTTTGTTTGTTTTCTTTTCCTCACAGGACAAACTTGTACAGGTAAGGACTGAGTGGAAGTGGCCACAGTGGCTGTTGGTCTAGCTGCAGTGTTTGTTGTTGGAGTTGAAACAGCTATGGTGCTTGAATATGATGTATATAGGATGGAATACCTCATTGGTCAGTTTAGGGTCACCTGTCCTGTATGCTCCTCCCATGGGTGTGGCCTTTTACTGTATGCACCCCCTGACATGGTACACAAGATCCAGCAGGGGCCTAGGTCTGCATACCAATCCTTGGTAGTAACTCTAAACATTGTTATCACTGCTAGAATATGCTGCTGGAACTGCATGTGAGAGCATTCTGCTAACCTCAGAAAGTGAGTTAGTTGGAAGAACTGAGCTGAGAAGTATAATCTCTGAACAGAATTAGTTCTGTTCTCACCCAAACTAGGACATCCCTCAACCTGAAGAAATCTCAGGGACTTCTGAGAGTGGTGAAAGACCCCTGGACTGATCAACCTTAGGGGAAAGAATTCTTCCTATGAATGGCGGGATACCAGTAAGTACTCCAGATCACTGGGACCCCTGGTAGTATAGCTGCATTTTATTTCTTTTGATTGCTGCCACTGGTTCTACAGGCGATAAGGACAATAAGCGCTACAGTGCTCCTTGAGATGACATTCTCTTGGTCTTGTTTTCCCAGAGAACACTGTGTCAAAAGTAAGTTTTGAGCACAAATAAAAGGTTGGATATTTTAATTGCTCTTTCTCTCCCCAGCTTACATTTTTTAATTCTCTAGCTTCTAACTAGGGAAGCTATCATCTTCCTGTCTGTGGCACTGGTGAGGCTCCACCTCAAATACTGGGTTCAGTTTTGGGCTTCACACTGTAAGAAGGACATCAAGGTGCTACAGTGTGTCCAAAGAAGAGCAATGAAGTTGATGAAGGGTCTAGAGAACAAGTCCTGTGAGGAAGAGCTGAAGGAATTGGAGAGACCTTACTACTCTCTACAACTACCTGAAAGGAGGTTGTAATGAGGTGGGGTTCGGTCTCTTTTCCCAAGTAACAAGTGATAGGACAAGAGGAAATGGGCTCATGTTGTGCCAGAGATACTAGGAAAAAATTGATAGGTTATCAAGCACTGTTACAGGCTGCCCAAGGCAGTGGTGGAGTCACCAGCCCTGGAGGTATTTAGAAGATGTGTAGATGTGTCACTTAAGGACATGGTTCAGTGGTGGACTTGGTAGTGCTGGGTTTGTGGTTGGACTTGATGATTTTAATGGTCTTTTCCAATTTAAATCATTCTATGATCCTAAGTATAATGAAAAACACCAGAAACAGAACTCTTTTAGGCAAACTCAGGAAGAAATGTAAGAAAAACATTAGCTAGCTATCTTCTCTATTCAAGCTGTCTTCTCCAATGTTTTTAAATATAGAAGTCAGATGATTTCATTCTTAAAATTGAAACAAAATAGAGCCTAGGATACTTATTATCTAGCTATACATCCCAAGTTTCCTAGGCTTCTAGTCCCAGAAAGAAAGCAGTCTGCTGACACCAAAATAACCTTGAAGAGTTGCAGTGATTTCAGGATTTATTTTTAGAAACATAGAATGATCAAATGTTTTCCGTTGGAGTGAACCTTTAAAGGTCGTCTAGTCTAACCCCTCTGCAGTGAGCAGGGACATCTTTAACTAGATCAGGTTGCTCAGAGCCCCATCCAACCTGACATTCAATGTTTTCAGGGATGGGGCATCTTCCACCTCTCTGGGCAACCTGTTACATTGTTTCACCACCCTCATTATAAAAATTTCCTCCTAGTCTGAATCTATCCTCTTTTGGTTTAAAACCATTACCCCTTGTCCTGTTGCAACAGACCTTGCTAAAAGGATTGTCTCCATTATTCTTATAGGCTCCCTTTAAGTAATGAAAGACTGTGGTAAGGTGTCCCCAGAGCCTTCTTTCTCTTCTCTAGGATGAAGACCCTCAGCTTTCTCAGTGTTTCTTCATAGGCGAGGTGTTTCAGCCTTCTTATCATTTTTGTGGCCCTTCTCTGGACCCACTGTAAAAGGTCCATGTCTTTACCGTGCTAAGGTCTCCAGATCTGGATGCAGTAGTCCAGGTGGGATCTCACCAGAGTGGAGTGGCAGAATCACCTCCCTCAACATTCTGGCCACACTTCTTTTGATAAAGCCCAGGATACAGTTGCCCTTCTGGGCTGCAAGCACACATCATCCACCAGTGCATCTAAGTCCTTCCCATGGGGTTGCTCTCAATCCCATCATACCACAGCCTATAATGATACCAAGAATTGCCTTTTTGAGCCTCATGAAGTTCCATGGGCTCACTTCTCAAGATTGTCCAGGTCCCTCTGGATGGCATCCCATCCCCCTGTCATGTTGACTGCACCACTCAGCTTGGTGTCATCTGCAAACTTACTGGGGGTGTACTTGATTCCACTGTCTGTATCATTGATGAAGATACTTAACAACACTAGTCCCAGTATGGACCCCATAGGGATACCACTTGTCACCGATCTCCATCTGGACATTGAGCTGTTGACCACTTCCTTCTGGAAGGAATCATCCAACCAATTCCTTACCCACCGAACTGTCCACCCATCATGTCCATATCTCTCCAATTTTGAGAAAAAGATGTTCTAGGGTACTGTGTCAAAAGCTTTACAGAAATTCAGATAGATGACATCCATAGATCTTCCCTTGTCCACTGATGTAGTCACTCCATCATAGAAGGCCACAGGGTTGGTCAGGCAGGACTTGCCCTTGACAAAGCCATGATGGTGGTCTTGAATCACCTACCTGTCTTCAATATGCCTTATTATAGCTTCTAGAGGTTCTGTTCCAAGATCTCTCCAGGCACAGTGGTAAGGCTGACATGTTGGTAGTTTCTAGGGTCCCCCTTTCTACCTTTTTAAAAAAATAGTGTAAAGTTTCAGTCACCAGGGACTTTACTTGACTTGTCACGATTTTTCAAATACTATAGAGAGTCCCTTGCAACTACATCAGACAATTCCCTCAGGACTCTGGGATGCATCTCATCAAATTCCATCAACTTATGTATGTTTCAGGTGATCATGAGCCTGATCTTCTCTTACAGTGGGAAGGACCTTGCTCCCCTGGTCCTCCCTTGTGTTGTGGTCCATCAACTTGGGAGGTGTGAGAAGACAGGTTTTCAGTGAAGAATAAGGAAAAAAAAAAAAAATTTTTTTCCCAAATAAAGAATACTTCATAACATTCCATGCACAGCACAGCTGGGCGTCCAGTCTTATTTTAGATCCATGGTAAAACATTCATTTAGATTAGTAGGTCTTCCTTATAAGAATAGACCACAGTTAAGGCTATTAGTGATATGCTATCTTAAGCAGCAATACTAACATAAGAGTTTTACTTCTACCTTATAATCTTCTGTTCTTCCTTACTCCAGTTTGCATTCCTAAAATTGCCCCACAGTTGTGCATATCCAATTTTTAAAGGGTGATTCAGAAAATCAAACTGAGAATTAAAATGCCTTTAGAAAACTTCAGAAAGAATCCTCAAAAATCCTATCAAACATTTTAAATTTAATTAATTCCCATATTCAATTTGCAGTGTAATCTTACAAACACAGGAGGTGGGAATGAGTGCTTAGCATTGCTGCCAAGCAATGTTATGTGTATCTGCCACATACTCATACACTCATACAAAATGCTTTACTTTCTGCATTTTACCTTGATGGTGATCAGCTGAAATGAATCAGTACAATTTTTGTCTTTGAACATAGTACCTTTGCTGCTGAGTGTCCTATTAAAGAAACAGGTTCTTTCAAGTTGTTTGGTTTTGGGGTCTTTTTTATTTATCTATTCAAAAATAAATGTATGTACAAGCTGAAAGAAAGACGGTTTTGAAATTTTAAGTTCATATATTAGAGATGTTGAAAAATGGTTTTCTTAAAATGAAAACAGTTTGTTACAAACAATTGTACAAACTGTTGGTGATGGTGATGATGGTCATGACTTCAGTTAACTTAAGTATATATCTTTAACAATATAAAAAGAAAAATTATTTTCTTCCTTTCCTCTTCTCCCCTTGGATTTTATTCCACTTACTTAGGCAAGGAAGTTGATCAAATCAGCCTTTTTCTCTTAAGTATGAGGAATGAAATTTAGTGTACTTATTTTTCTTCAACTCCTGCATAACTTGAATTCAAAAGATACTACCTGGTCTTTCACATTCTAAAATCTGTCACAATTCTGCTAAGCACCAGCAACCCATCTCTCTTCAGTCAACTAAAGGCTTTAAAATCAGTGAGTTCTTACTGCAATCAATAGGTCATAAATGTAGGCTTAACTGCTATGCTCTTTTTCCTGGCTTAAGCTCCTTATTGGGTCCTAATTAGCCCATGCCCATTTTGATATGATTATAATGGAAATGACATCTTATTTTCACTAGTTCTAAATGTAGACATACTTTTCCACAAATGTTGCACCTACTTTACTTGGAAATTTTTCAGGTACGTAATATCCTTCTGGGCTGTTATCCTTTATATTTTAAAAGCACATGTTTCTCTTGCTCTCTCTTCTCCTTTCACATAAAAAAAAATGCTAAACAAGAAAAATGTATGAAAAATCTATGGTAAACCGTTAAGGCTATATTTTATAGCACACAAAATAGAATTCAGAATATACTTGCTTCTTTCTGTACCATGAGTTCAGAGGGAGAAACTTTTTTGTCTCGAGTTTCATGTCAATGCCATGTCAACACAATGCTTGTGTTGATCTAGAATTCATGTGTATTGCTGAAAAAATGAAACACTAACAATACAATATTATAAAAGGTGGATTAAAGAAAAAAAAATAGAGATGATACGGAGAATTAATGATAAAATTAATGGTAAAAAGAGGTAGTATAGACAACTGCTTCAACACTATGGAACCCATAGAAAACAAACTGCTTCATCGTGCAAACACGGGCATGGCCTTCCCTCACTTTAATTAATGTGACTAAAATATTTTTGACTGAATTGACTCCAGATTGGAATCTTTATATTCCTTTGAAAAATATTAATAAAACCCAGATCACTTGATGATATTTTAATATTTCTTTTACAAATTACATATTTAAGACTTGTTTGCTTTTCTCAGTCACACAGATGCAAATTAATTTCAAGCTTGCCACAACCTATTTGGATCTCTCAAATTTACAGGACAACATATTATGCAAATGAAACTTTATGAGCTCATTAAGAAAGGAAACAAATGTGACAAACAAGTGCCTAATCCTGTTTTCATGACTAGCCATATGAATTCACTAATTCATTACTTTAGTCACAAAGTTTCTCACTCATAAATTCTCCATTTTATACCTCACAATGGATAAGTTCTAATTTGCAACTTGTGCACCTATGAGTAAAATAATTACCTAGCTGAAGGTGAGAGTGCTTATCCTTCCTTCTTTGACACAGGGCAGGCATCCCCTATAGCAAACCAGGAAGTAAAGTTTCAGCAGTCCAGCTTCTGTTGGATACACTTCAAAATCTGTGGCTAAGGTGCGGTTTTGTACCTTCCAGCTAGAAGGTTTGATCTATACCATTTTCACAATTTAGTAGATTCTGACAAAAGTGGCAGACAACCAGTAGGCAAAGATGACAGCTGCAGGAGACAATTTTACAGGAGACAATGTTTACGTTATGGCTCTTTAGCTCTGTCTGACCACATCTCCTCTCTGTGCGGTTCTCTGTCTTTGACCTAGTGGTGTTGCTCCAAGAATATATCAGGTTTTAGTATGAGCTGGTTTAGTCAAAATCTGAGCAAGAATGAAATGAACAGTCATAAACCTTAACCAGAAAGTGTAATGTCCTTGTTGTGCCATCTGGTCAGACCCTCTGGTCAGTTTCTACCACCTGTTTCAAACACTAATGAAGTACATCTTCATCTAGTCACCTTCATTTACAATGCTTGTATTTGAATATGGAAGCAGAATTTCTTCCTATGAAGGTTAGAGATAAGAGTGTTCTTCTGTAACTATTTTGAATATTGAGGTTAATGACCTAGTGTGCATATCCTTATTAGAGAAAGCTGTATTAACTTTCTCCTTTTTCCTTAGAACTAGAAAAGCTATGTGTATATGTATGTATATATATATATTTTTTTTTGTAAGTAAAACAGAATTTGACAAAAAATGTTCTTTGTTACTATGTGTCCTGGTTTGAGTGAGAACAGAACTAATTCTGTTCAGCAATTTTACTTTTCAGCTCAGTTCTAACTGCACTTTCTCAAGTCAGCAGCCTGTTTTCACAGACAGTGTCTGCTGCTGGCAGTGATAACACCCATGTTTAGAGATACTACCAAGGATTGGTATGCAGACCAAGGCCACTGCTGGATCTTGTGTAGCACATTGGGGGGTGCAGGAATGTGAAAGGCCGCACCTGCAGGAAGGAGCAGACAGGACAGGTGACCCCAAACTGACCAGCGAGGTATTTCATCCCATATACTTCATCTTTGGTATAAAGCTGAGAGATCTGGCGGGTCTATAGCTCTCTCTGGGAGCTCCCGGTCTCTTCTCCCCTCTTGGACCCCTTTGCCAGCTTTGCTCAGCTTGGCTCAGGTCCTCTTTCAGTTCCTTCCTTGGAGCATCCAATGAGGACTCTGTCCATTCTGCCTTTGATCCCAATTGGTGTGTTCCTGAATCTGGCACCAGAATCCATCTCCTGAACACAGCTCCCATCTGTTGAGGGCCCAGACTAGGACTCCCCTGGTGCCTGCATCAGTGGTGACGGTGATGTAATTACCATCAGGGGGGTTGGGTTCGATATTGGTTTGCATATATTTGTATATATTGGTTTTTTTATTATTATTATTTTCATTTTCATTAAAGATGTTCTGTTTCCTTTTCTAATTGCTAAGTCTCTCTCCCTTATTCCCCTTCTCTTCCCCTTTGGGGAGGAGGGGGTTTGAGAGCATCTGTTACAGGTCTAAGAGGCCACCCTGACCCTAAGCCATGACACTATGTTATTTATAGCCCGACTGGAAACAGGAAGTACCAAGAATCTGACAAGTATTCCTGGCCTTCCAGAATTTCTGTCCTAATTCTGAAAAGCTAAAAAATTCTATCAGTTTTAATAAACATAAGAAATTCTTTGCACTAAGCTTGTGCAAATCTCCTCTTTCTAGACAGACACCCAGTTGTTCTCATAAATTATTTTGGTTTACTTGTATATTTATAAGATAAAAACAAGTAATGAATTTAAATTTTAAAAAAGTTTTCAATTCCAAGTTATTTCTGAGTTTGGCATCAGATTCCTCTTAGAGTGTTCCAAGGACCTTATCTGCATGAAATAGTACTGTCTGTGAAATACCACTGCCCTTTTTATACACCTGGGACAAGGGTGGAATGTCCACAGCCATGTAATGAAGAAATTAACTCAGGAAAAGCCACTGTCTCACCTTCGAAGAACTTATCTCTTCCTATAGTTTATCTTCTCTATCTGCAAGGACCATGCCTTGCCTTGGGCCAGGAGGGAGCAAGGGCTGCATTTCGCAACTTCCCTCTCCAGATAAGCCTTTCTTATTCTCCACCGAGGTCACCATGTTATCTCATCACAAGTTTGATCGTCCTTTAAGGAGCAGTCAGGGTCCTATGCCCCTCACACCAACCTATCCACTCCCTCTCCACCCCTCCATCTCCCCTACCCCCACCAGCCTGTGGCTCAAACGCTGGGTATGTTGATTCTTCTATCTCATTGTACTTTCTCCCGTATTTCTAGGTCTTCTTCAATGATGGTGATTCTCACATAACAAATAGGGAGAATAGAAAGAGGAGAGAAAGAGGAAAGTATATGAGTAATCATACATTTAGAAATGTCCATACTGATAATTAAAAACAAAAGGCTACATAATATCATAAGACCTATATTTACAAGCCACTTTCTCTACTCAAAAGACTCCAAAAGATCACAGAATTGAAGCTAGCCATGATCCAGAGTTGACTCCATCAAACAAGTACTTTGGTTGAAAGTTCAGTGGTCTGGCTGGCATTTTCTTTCAGTTTGGCTCAAGCTTCTGCAGTAGAGGTAGTAGCATTGTAGATGATGATACAACATTCTCCTTCAGTCAAATTTAACATCCCACATACCCATGTTCCTTCAATAACATATCTAAGGCTAATAAATTTTGCAAGGTCATCTTTGACACTTGTTGAACTTGTGTATTTAATTGCCCAAAAGCATACCTTGTAACAAGTTCAATTCCATAAATTTTTCCAAGTAAAATTACTTGGGAGTTGATACAAAGCTCTTGAGTATACAATCCATGTCCCATTACTTTTCCATGGTTTATCCTCCTTCTGGTCAAAAAAGAGGACTCACTATTCTTCATGCGGCATTTCCCTTTTTTTCAGTTAAGACTTTTTAACTTGATTTTCAGTATTTTTCTAAGATTTAGGCCAATCATAAATTTGAATCCCTCTGATGCAGAACCAAGGAGGGAATTACATGTCCCCTGGCTTGTTTGGTTCCAAATATGCATAAAGCCTTGTATCAACTTCCAGGCTAAACTGGGAGACTCTCCCCATGGCCCCATTAATATTGAAGAAGCCCGTAAGTTTACTCTGAGTCAAAAGTTTACATGATCATTTCTCACGCTTATCTATGGTATTAGAACAAAAAGCAAATCATTGGCTATCCTCATCACAATTTTTGAAATATCAGGCCACTCTGTCTGAATCTGATGATGTTAAGATTGAAGTAACTAATATTGTGAATCCAGACTCTTTCCTCTGTGGACAGGCATCTGAACCACTGGTACATAACTGCATGGAGACATGTAAACAGTATAGTCCAGCAGATCAGATCTAACAGAAGAGACTCTGGAAGGTGCTTAAGACTCTTGGTTTACAGATGGAAGAAGCTTTGTTTGACAAGGAACCCCAAAAGCTAGATATGCTGTAACAACAACAGACAAGGTAATCAAGTCTCAACTACTATCTGATGGGGCATTGGCCTAAAAGGCTGAAATACTAGCTCTCACTACTGCCCTGGAACTAGCAAAAAGAAGAAATATAAACATATGGACAGATTCAAAATATGCTTTTTGAGTTGTCCATGCTCATGGAGCTATTTGGAAAGAGTGAAGCTTGCTCTCCACTCAAGGAGAACCAATTAACATGCAGAAGAAATACACCTATCGGAAGCTGTCCAGCTGCTAGCTAAGGTTGCCATTATACATTGTCATGGCACCTAAGGGGTAGCACTGATCTGGGGAAAGGTAACCAACTGGCCGACTATGAGACTAAAAAGGCCACAGAAAGAACACAAGGAAACTAAATTCTAACCTTAATTCCGAATAATAAGAATATAAACCTAGTTAGGCAAGAAAACACTGAATATTCTAAATAGGACTATGAATTGATATAAGAACTGGGGGGACAAGTTCTCTCTGGAGGTTGGGTTCAGTTAGAGGATGGCAGGATAGTAGTCCCTGACAAATTAATATAGGGAGTTGTGAGGGAGGAATGTAACAAGACTCATGGGGGAGCAGATCCATTATATAAATTTATGAATCAGAGATCGGTCAGAAAGAATTTATATACAACAGTCAGGCAGGTAACACAACAATGTGAAATATGTTTAAAAAATAATCCCAATATTAGTAATTAAATAGTCTGGACAGATTGGAAAGGGGAATATTCCAGGGAATCATTGGCAGATCGATTTTTCTGAGCTTCCAAGAAAACAGGGGTATAGGTATTTACTGGTATTAACAGTTACCTTTTCTGGATAGCTAGAGGCATTTCCCTGTAGAACAAATAAGGCAAGAGAAGTAACCAAGGTACAAAATAATAACTTGCTTTGGAGTACTGATGGTCATTTCCTCAGACAGAGGTACCTATTTTTGTGTTCATGTGGTACAGAAGGTTAGTAAGATGTTAGGAATTGAGTGGCAATTACATACACATTATAGACCACAAGTGAGCGGACAAGTGGAAAAAATGAATCATATGATAAAACAACAAATAGCCAAGATATATCAGGAAGCAGATTTATATTGGTACCTGGTGTTACCTATTGCCTTACTTAGGTTACGGTTGAAACCCAGGACTAAGGAAAACTTAAGTTCTTTTGAGATATTGTGTGAGAGGCCTTAGCAAACTAAGTACTGAGGGGAAGGCTTGAACCAATTAGGAAATTATTATTTACAAAACTATGTCATCTCTTTGGGGAAGCAATTAGAGAAAATCAACAAAACAGTTTTAGGAAACAGAATTAAGGGATTGGGTCATCCCATCCATCCTTTTACTCCTGGAGACTGAATTTATGTTAAGAATTTTTCAGGTAACCCACTGGAAGAGATTTGGAATGGACCCTACCAGGTCTTGCTGACCACCTTCACTGCAATCAAGATAAAGGAACAACCTTCCTGGATTCATTACTCTCAAGTTAAGAGGGCTCTGGATAAGCAGTGGACATCAGAATCCTTAGGTCCACTTAAGTTAAAATTGCAAAAACAGTAAAATGGGGGTCATATATTTTATTGTTATGCTGATTAATGTAAAAATTGTTGTTGCTTGGGACAGAAACATAAATTCTGAAACTATTTGAGTGTTAATGCTTAAATGTTTTTTAATGGGGCTGCCAAGATTCTGTAGAGACTTATGAGAACTGGAAGCAAAATAAAATCAGTCATCAGCTGGAAACTGTCAAATACCTTGCTAGGTCTCTGGAAGAGAATGGTGTTTTGTAAGTTCTGCAAAAGAATTTGCAAGGATAAAAGAAAAGGGGGGAATTGAAGGCAGGCAACAGGATGTCTAGTGGAGTTATACTGATCTTTAAACAAGCAACAACAATGAATGGGGTAGTTGTATAGTACGGGCATACTGTAGATAGTGGTTATCTCTGGGAACAAGAAAAAAGGACATCTCAAGGCATCCAAGCATGCTGAACAGACAAGAACTGGTTTTGCAGCAAGAATTTTAGGCTTTGGTCACCAAAAGAACACAGTGATGAAGAAGAGAAGATGAAGTAAATGACCACCAGAGGTCGTGAAAGACCACTGGAGGGAGAAAAGACCCTAACCCTAATTTTATTACGCATGCTTGGACTATGTAAATTAAATCCATGAATCCATTAGCATAAGACTGCCCTTTCTAGGAAATATAATAAACATGTACGTTTAGCCTGCATATAAACTAAGTACATGCATTTGGAGGAGTGATCCCCTGTGTGTCTAGTGTTGCAATGAAGAATACCTGCTTAGTAGCACAACGTTGTTATTGAGTTTATCTCAGAATCCTTGCCAGCCACACCTGACCTCCCACTTCGGCGAGGAGTGATAGAAAGCAAGGGGGCTTGGAAACTCCAACCTTTGAATCAGTCCCATCGCTCCAATAGTGATGGAGAAGAAATAGGCTTTACAATTCATCTCTCTCAAGTACAATAAAATATTATTACCAACAAAATTAAACCAACAACACCAATAATGATCCTTTATACAGGAAGGAGGTGGTTCCAGGTCTGGGTGTTCAGAGGGTGGATCCTGTATTTGGAGCATCTTAGGTGTTCCTTCTTCTATCTGTCATGTATGACAATAGTGATCTAGTTGCACATACCATTTCTTTACTGTTTCCTGCTGTGCAACACCTACAGAGGGTGGAGTGCCAGCCAATATTGTCTTTAGGGCCTTGAAAGGTGCCCTCAAAATGATTGGCTGTTGTTTTTTGTTATTTTTTTTTCAGCTTCCTGTAGGGCTAAATTTACTACAAAAACACCTTTCTCCCACACTGAGTAATACTTCTCTGAATCTTTAAAACTGCATGAATAAAATCCAGTATAGCCTTCTTTCACATTAAATCACAGAGAGGATGAGATAGAATCATAGAATCACAGAATCATAAAATCATAGAATGGCTTGAGTTGGAAGGGACCTTAAAGATGATCTAGTTCCAACCCCCCTGGCATAGGCAGGAACACCCCCCACTAGACCAGGTTGCTCAGAGTCTCATCCAGCCTGGTCTTAAACACTTTCAGGTATGTGTCCTCAACTTCTCTGGGTAACCCATTCCAGTGTCTCATCACCCTCATAGTAAGGATCTTCTTCCTAATGTCTAATCTAAATCTACTCTGCTGTAGTTTAAAACTGTTGCCCCTTGTCTTGTCACCACATGACCTTATAAAAAGTTCCTTTCCAGCTTTCCTGTAGATCCCCTTCAAGTACTGGAAGGCTGCTATAAGGTCTTCCCAGAGCCTTCTCTTCTCCTGGCTGAACAACCCCAACTCCCTGAGTCTGTCCTCATAGGAAAGGTGCTCCAGTCCTCTGATCATCTTTGTGTCCCTCCTCTGTACCTTCTCTAATAGACCAATGTCCCTCTTGGGGTGTCCAGAGTTGGACACAAGAACTCCAGGTGGGGTCTTACAAGAGCAGAGTAGAGGAGCAGAATCACCTTCCTTGTCCTGCTGGTCCTGCATCTTCTGATGCGGCCCAGGATATGGTTGGCTCTTTGGGCTGCCAACGCACATTGCCTGCTCATGTTAAGTGCTTCATCAACCAGAACCACCAAGTCCTTCTCTGCAGGGCTGCTCTCAATCCACTAGTCATCCAGCCTGTATTCGTGCTTGGGATTGACCCTCTCCAAGCTCAGGACCTTGAACTTGGCCTTGTTGAACTTCATAAGTTTGGCATGGGAGAAATCCATGTATGTTTCCTTCAACATACAAATAGTCCCAGGGCATGCTGTAACTCCTTATTTGCAGGCATCTTTATCGGCTCAAGCGCCACTAAGTTCTCGGGATGATTCACACTGCTTCACCTCTCCATTAATTACCCAGAAATTTTACCTCGGAGGAGGGGAGTTGTAACTTTTCAGCTGGAATTTGGAGTCACAAACTTTCCAAATGTGTGATTCTGCATGTTTGGGTTTTCCCCACCACATTGGTAGCAGAGCCATCAATTAGTATATTATCAATATATTGGTGCATCTTAAATCCCTCCTCTGGAGTAATTCCAGCGAGCTCTTGAGTTAGAGTGTAATAGGTGATAGTCGGGGAGTGATGATATCCCTGGGCAAGATGGGTGAAGTGCATTATATCCTTTCCCATGTGAAAGCAAAGTAGTTCCTATCAGTTCCTATCAAAAAAAACCATGTCTTTTATGTCAGTGGTTGCCAGGATGGGATGAGCCTGCTCCTGTATGGTCACTATCAGTTCAGCAATGTTAGGTACTGCTGCAGTTGAAGGTTGCTATTTCCTATGTCCATTAGTTTTAAAAGTTATTATTGTGGAAGCTTATTGCAAACAATCAGTAATATTATTTGGGTTCATCAGACTCGGTCCACAAAGACTTTTGATCTGATTGTTGTAGCGTTTTCTTCAAGAGGTTTTTTTTGTTGGGTTTTGTTTTCCAGAAAGCCCTCAAAGAAATTTGTGTGAAAAATGTATCATTGAATATATTTGACATTTATAAGCATGCTACATGAACGGATATGCTTTATTACTGCATGGACTTAATGGTAAAAAGCTGAAAGCAGATTTGAATATTTAAAATGGAGTTGTAGTCATTATAGTAAGTAATGTTACTTAAAATTTGTCTCCTGGTGAGTGAGATATAATTGTCATAGCTGGGCAAAAGGCTTAAAGTCCCTAGGGTATGAATTTCTTGGAATGCATTGTAGTAGGATTAAGATTAAATGAGTAATGATAACATTAAATGAACAATGAATGATCTTATTATATATGTTAGAATTTCTCCTAATTGCTCAACCTAAGGTATAATTATTTGAGAAATTAGTTTTCTGTAAGATCTGACAAAGAATTTAGTTTACATTTTCCCATCATATTCACAGCATTCCCATTTTAGTAATTCCAAACTTCTTTTTAAATAGTTTGGGTTCCTTTTATGTGCTGCTTGATATTTCTTTAAGCTATTTTTTTTTCCTCTTCTAACTATAAAGCACAAAAACTCTTTGTCTTTTTGCTTATATGAAAACTGAAGTAATAATAGGACTTCGGAAGGACAGTAGAAAGAAAATTAGTGCCACAAACTTTAGGGACTAGATGGTCCTTTTAAGCATCATGTCAATCTTGTTCTGCAGCCTTATCTGACATTTTCTTTATGTAATCTTTCTTGTAAATTAGATAAATGATAAGGACAGATAAAAGCTAGAACAAGCTTAATTCACTTTCGTGCTTTATCAGACTATGGTTTTATAGTTCTGTTATAGAAAGACTTTAAATAATTTTTGATTTTAATGTGTTACTACTGTGTGGATTGTGCTAAAGCTTACATAGACTTCAGTATTAGCCAGACAAAATTCCCAGCTAACACTAGAGCTGAGGTAATTTGGTTGTCTCTTTGTTGATAGCTTGTGTAGTCAGGAGTCATTATTGTAATTATATCTGAGAAATATATAAACATAAGAAAGCATTATATACATTTGGAGTTTTATATTTTCCTGACACTGTGATGAAAGAATACAAATATCTCTTGCAAGACACAGCAAAAAATGTGATTACGGCTTTGTAACCTTGTGTAGCTACTTAAGGAGGAGGTATTTGCAAAAAAATCATTCTGACAAGTCTCAGTAATGTTTAAATACTCTTTTAGATTTGTTATTGTTATCAGATGATACATAAAAGAATACAACACTTTGTCGATGAAATATTTTTTTGTCGTATTGACTGATATTGTTCTACCTACAATTAATGAAAATCTGAATTAGCTCCAATGAAAAGAAAATTTAATATAGTGAGTATTTAAGAAGGCAGAGCTACTTGAATGCTTCAGGTATGTAACTATAAATAAGAAAGTCTATTTTCAATCTTCTACCAAAGACCCGATCTTTGTGAACTTCAAAATTTGCATTTAGGAATTTTCCTTTCCTGGTATTCCCATCACACCTAAAAATCATATTTATTGAACTGTACATAATTTTTTCTTCTTTTTTTTCTCTTTTTTTTCCTTTTTTTTTTTTGTTTCTCTTTTTTTTTTCTTTTTCAGGATTTAAAAAAATTCTTTCTTTTTTTTTGGGTTTTCATCTGTGATTTTTCTTTTGTTATTTCTCTAATTTTTTCTTTTTTCCCTATTGTTTCTCCTTTTCTCTTTTTTTTTTCTTTTTTTTTTTTTTTTTTTTTGGGGGCTTTTGTTTTTAATGTGTTTTTCAGAGAGCATCTGGTGTGGAAAGTGGCTGTAGACTATTTATTTTTTG
>JAAGNO010023418.1:0-18386 GCA_033439905.1 Ceryle rudis | reverse complement strand
TAAAGCCAATATTTTTTGACCATAACTTCTTTCCCACCCAAGAATTCTAGTTTTTAAATTGAAATGTTTATCAAGAAAGGGTCATATCTGATGAAGAAAATATCTTTGTTTCTTTCAGTATTAAAAAGGTAGAACTGAGAACAGCGAATAAGCAGGTTGTGGCTGGAACATCTTAAAAAACCCAGATCACTTTTCTAATCAGACTAAACCTTGAATTTTAGGTGTAGTTCCTAAGTACCAAATTTTACATTCAATCTCACATAGGTCATATAGACTGTATAGAATTCCATAATATAGAAGTGTCAGTGACTGTGATTTCTGATTGCTCTGAGATAAAAACCCTGAAACAAACACAGTAATTTTCTTTGTTTTGTTTTGTTTCATTTTGGTTTTGAACAGATTATTTCCTCAGAGAAAACAGAGGAGGGAAGTAGATTATTACTTCAATAGTTTAGCACCTCTCACAAATACTGGTTTTAGATAAATTTAGATAAATTCATAGATAAACTGACAGGGGAAATAGGATCAGATTTTGTCACCAGTCTCAAATATTTTAACCCATAAATAACCTCTTTTTGCTATTTGCCTTGTGGAACCTTGTTTCCAAATAAAGGGTGAATGTCTGGCAAAACTTATGTTAACTTGCATATCATAACCAGACTTTCACTGTTTTGTCAGTGTTTTTCAGCACTGTCTTTTTCTCCCTTTGTTTTGACCTGGTGATCATTGGCTTTTGATCTTTCAGGAGGGTATTTTTTTTCAGTGTTTTTTCCAGATGGAGAAGTAAGGAAGAAAGAGAGATGTTATCTGATTTTGTGGAAGGGCCTATTCATGGAACATTCAATGATCACTTTCCCAAAATTTAGAGTGGAACTTTATAAAATGAACTCAATAACTTCTGTAAGCCTATGTATCATTATAGGTTACATAATTTTCCTTCTGTCCATATTTTGAAGTTGCTTAAGAAATTAGTGAGCATCATGGCTCATGGCTGTGGTCATTGTCTTCCTCCTTTCCTTATGCTGGCAGTTTTGGTGGAGTGCAGGGAAGCATAACTGCCATCCTTGATAATCTCTACTTACGTGGTATTTTGTACAGTAAGAGAAAGGACAGACTGGGGAAAAAAAAAAATTGCCTACTTTTCTGTATATACTCCACTGTTTACACACTGGCATAGTTTTACCAATACAAGGACAGTAAAACAATTGTGTCCTGGCCTATCTGGGAAGTTATCACTTTTTTTCTTATTTGATACAATGTGTTTCTAGTCTTCTACCATATCATCTTACTGATGGGCCCTGTCTTCAGACTTCTAATGCCTTTTACTAATTCAGTCCCATAAATAAACTAAGTAAAATTGTAAAGGTAACTTTCCTTATGCCTTGCCTGGAGTGAAAGCTCACCCTGTGTACTTTATCTATGAGTTAATCACAGAAAGCATAAATATGCTTACTCATCAGTGTTAAGCATATATCAAGGTGTGTATTGAATTGTCTCAACTAGTTGAAAATGTCTTAACAAAGTCTAGGAATGTCCAAACTCACAGCCCTGGCAGACACGAAATGACAAGCATGCAGGAATCTTGCCCGTAGTATTGTGATCCATCAGATTCAGAGAATCTATGCTTATGCCAGTGAAATATTTTCCTGCTCCTTCAAGACACCTTTAATCTGTGAAATACAAGAGTCTTCCAGAAATAAATGGAGTAGATGCCATGTTTTTCACATTACATGACTAACCAAGTGATACAATCAGGGAAATGTTTGCTTGCCTTTCAGGCTTTTTATATTCTGTAGCAATCCTCTCCTTGTGTTCTCGCTATATACATGCATATATGCATGTATAAAATTCCTGTTTGATGAATAGGTTTCTTACATAATATCCTTCACTGATCTGTAAATTATTTCTATTAATTCTATTTTCTGAAATTCTCTTCTTTCTGTTGCTGTAATGTTAAGTAAAGCACTTCATCCTTACCCCCCATCTTGTTCTGGTTGGTTTTTTGTTTTTTTTTCTGTATATTTGGCAGTAGCTTGTCTATAGTTTTTCTACTATAACAGTTACTCAGAGTTTTTTATGCAATTTGTTCATTTCTCTCACATGATAACAGGAAAATTAATTCTAGAAATACATAGGGACTAATCAGGGGTAGGCATATTTCAGGTAATACAAAACCCAGGCAGATATTGAAAAATACTTTTTCTCATAACCTTAGTTATATTAACTTAACATTACTTTTTTTTTTTTTTTTAATCTGTCCTCAGATCATGTCTACATGATCTGAATTAATTGCTCTGAGGTCATAATTTTATCTTTGCCTTCTCCAGACTGTGTAACAGCAGATATGATAGAGCAGTTGAAGCAAGATCAGTTGAAACTGTTACTGTTTTGTTTTAAAGGCCATGTAAATGGATATATACAATTCAGATTTGAACTTACTCTGTTGTGTATTATATATTTTTATTAGGAGTAGTTGCAATAGGACTTTTGTATGACACTGATCTTACCATGACATATTGAAAAATGTGCTGTATTTTAACTGTGGATGTATTCAATAATGTGAATCTGAAAAGTTCAGTTCTTAGAGCAAAAAAGACGTACTTTTAGTCTGTAAGACTGTAGAGTTTGTTCCTCTAGATGTAAAGAAAGAATCGTGTTATGCAGTCAGTGGTCCATGTTACACATTGAGTCACATGATTACCACCAAGGGATCTGTGGTTCCACCCAAATAAGCATCCATGATGATATTATTGAACATGTATGTTTCATGTAAACCTCCACAAACCAAATAGATGTATTGAAACAACAAAAAATATCACTGTCTGTGGTGCAAATTAAAACAGAAAAGAAGCATAATGATAAAAAGTTTTCAGGGAAAGAGGTCTGAACAAGGAAGGAACACAAGCAATATTTGCTGATCCTTTTCTGGTACGTTATTTTTCTTCCCTCAAAATTTCTGTCAAAGATTTATTTCCAAGTGTGGTGGTTAACTCTGGACAGCTTCCAGACACCCACCCAGCTGCTCTCTCACTCCTCCTCCTCAATGGGACAGGGGGAGAAGTTAAGATGAAAAGAAGGTAAGAACAGGAATATCACCAAGTATGATCATGGGGAAAAAAGACTCAGCTTGGGAAATATTAATCTATTTCCTGTTAAAATAGATCTGAATGTTGAGACACAAAGACAAAAACTAACACACCTTCCTCCCATGAAGATCCCATGAATGTTAATTGAAATGTTAACATAGCTATTCACTAATGATCTATCAAAAGTAGAAGATAACAGTTAATTAAAAACAGCTAAATTAAAATGTGTGTTTAATTTCTGATAGTGCTGGTGAAGTATTTCCCAACAGAGATTTTCATCAGAAAATGTCCATCTGACATTTTTCAAAGAAAATATTACTGAAGTTTTTTGACAGTATTTTATTTAATATGAATTTGAAATCCTGTATTGCAGTAATGTTATTTTACTTCTACATTACTGAAATAATAGTTTCTGATTTATGAGACCTTGTGACTTTTGTCTTTGCCTTTGGACTGAAAAAAATTAACAGAAGAGAAATTCTGAGTTTCACTTTTTTCTAGTTTTTGCTGACAGCCTCTGGTAAAGCAGAACAGCAGCTCCAGGTTCACAATGGCCTTAGATGTCCTGACATCATTTCAAAGAAATTATATATCTTAAAGATCAATGTTTCTGACCTGAAGTTATCAACAGAAAAAAAATGGCTCAACACATTTAATAGCTACCAACACATAATCCTTTGTTTTTAACCCTCATAATCTGTGTAAAATTAAGTACTCTGACTCTGAAATTTGTCAGTTTTTTTCCTGAGTTAACTTCTGTATGCTGTCTGCAAACCAGCAGATTGCCCTGATGGTGGTCTGAAACCCGTGTTTTATCCTGAAGAATTCTTCACAGCCACAACTTTGATCAATGAATTCTTGTACTCACAACAACATACATGCTGAGTTAATTTAGTTACCTCATGGTGGCAGAATATAAGAATGCTGATTTCCTCCTCTATTTTTTATTCAGGTATTATAATTAATAGGGTACCTAGCTTATTGAATTCCCATTTTTTAAAAAACATTCCTTTCCCCACTGTGATCAGTTAGATACCTAATATTAGGGACCTAATTAAATCACTATATGTATTAAAGGTAGACATGTAATTTCTGTGTTCTGATGACATCACAAACTGATGATGATCACAAACTGGTAGAGTTTTTAATTCCTGGGGAGGTAAGGAGGGTGTTCAGTAGAACAGCCACCTTGGAGTTCCAGGGGGTTGACTTTGACCTGTTTAGGACACTGATTGACAGAGTCCTTTTGGAGGCAATCCTGAAGGGCAAAGGAGTCCAGGAAGGCTGGATATTCCTTCCTCAAGAATGGTATCATGAAGGTACAGGAGCAGCTGTCACAGTGTGCTGTAAGATGACCTAGCAGGGAAGAAGACCTGGCTAATCAGAGAGCTTTGGCTGGAACTCTGGAAGAAAAGGAAAGTTTATGGCCTGTCAAAGAAGGGACAAGCCGCTCAGGAAGACTACAAAGATTTCTTGAGACTATGAAGGGAGAAAATTAGAAGGGCCAAAGCCCAGCTAGACCTTAATCTGTCTACTGACATAAAAGACATAAGAAAATGTTTCTATAAAAACAGTAACAACAAACGGAGGACTGTGGAGACTCTAAATCTTTTATTGGATGCCAGATGAAACATAGTGACAAAGGATGAGGAAAAGGATGAGGTACTTAATGCCCTCTTTGCTTCAGTCTTCAATAGTGAAATCAGTTGTTCTCTGTGTGCTTAGCTCCCTGAGCCGGAAGACAGGGACAAGGAGCAGAATGAAGACTCCATAATCCAAGGAGTCTTCATTTTCATCAGGAATCAGGATTCATCAGGAATCCAAGGTTAGCAACCTGCTACACCACTTAGACACATATAATTCTATGGGGTCAGCCCCATAGATCCACTCAAGGATACTGAAATAAAATAGCTGGTTGAAGTGCGCACCAAGCCACTTTCAATCATTTATCAGTAGTCCTGGAAAAATGAGTAGGTACCAGTTGACTAGAGGTTAGCAAATGTAACACTCATCTACAAGGCCAGAAGGAGAATACAGGGAACTACAGGCCTGTCAACCTGATCTTGGTGCCAGGAAAGGTTATAGAGGAGATCATCCTGAGTGCCCTCACAGAGCACATGCAGGACAAACAGGTGATCAGTCCCAGTCAGCATGGGTTTATGAAAGGCAGGTCCTGGTTGACTAACCTGATCTCCTCCTATGACAAGGTGAACTGCTTAGTGGATGAGGGAAAGGCTGTGAATGTTGTCTACCTGGACTTTAGTAAAGCTTTTATACTGTCACCCACAGTATAGTTCTGGAGAAACTGGCTGCTCATGTTTTAGATGGGCATACACTTTGCTGGATAAAACACTGGTTGGATGGCTGGGTCCAAAGCATTGTGGTGAATGGAGTTAAACTGGCATCTGGTCATATATGGTGTTCCCCAGTGCTCAGTACTGGGGCCTGTGCTCTTCAACATCTTTGTCACTGATCTAGACAAGGGGATTCAGTGCATCCTCAGTAAGTTAGGCAGGTGTGTTGATATGCTGAAAGTAAGGAGGCTTAACAAGGCCAAGTGCCAGGTCCTGCACTTGGGTCACATCAACTCCATGTAATGTTATAGGCAAGGCTGGGGAAGAGTGTCTGGAAAGCTTCCTGGCAGAAAAGGACCTGGGAGTACTGTTTGATAAAATATGATTTGATTAAATATGAGCCAGCGGTGTGCCTAAGGTGGCCAAGAAAGCCAACAGCAACATATTTTGTGTCACAAATAGTGTGGCCAGTAGGACTATGAATGTGATTGTACCTCTGTACTCAGCATTGTTGAGGCTGCACTTCGAATACTGTGTTCAGTTTTGGGCATCTCACTACATGAAGCACACTGAGGTGCTGGAATATGTCCAGAGAAGGGCAACGAAGCTGTTGAAAGGTCTAGAGAATACGTCTTATGAGGAGAGGCTAAGGGAATTGGGGTAGTTTAGCCTGGAAAAAAGGAGGCTGAGGGAAGACCTTATCACTCTCTACAACTATCTAACTGAAAGTAGCTTGTAGCAAGGGGAGTGTTGGTCTCTTCTCTCAAGTAACAAGTGAGATAGAACATGAGGAAACAGCCCTAGGTTGCACAAGAGGAGGTTTAGGTTGGATATTAGGAAAAATTTCTTCACAGAAAGTGTCATCAAGCACTGTAACAGGCTACTCAAGGAAGTGGTGGAGTTACCATCCCTGGAGGGACTTAAAAGATATATAGGTGTGGTGCTGACAGACATGGTTTGGTGATGACTTGGAAGCGCTGAATTACCAGTTGAACCTGACTAAAGGTCTCTTCCAACTAAAGCAATTATTTTATACTATGATTTAAGCACATAATTACATCATATGAATACTGAGTGCATCATTTTAGTCTTCATTTTTCTTAGCACCATTATCTCCTGAGAATAAAATCTAATTTAAAAAAATCTTGACGTAATTCTATAATATTATAACATTAAAAAGCTGCAGAGAAAAAGCATTTTGCAAAAAAGAGCTCCAAAGCTGTAGATAAAAGCTTACTAATATATATATGCTTCAACAGAGATGAACATGGATTTAACTTCAACAATAACTAATTCTTACAGAAAATACTTTCCTCATCTTAAAATTTATGTTTGTAAGCATCACTTCTAGTGGACTTTGGCAAAGATTTAGGAACTGTACTTTTGTCTAGAATTCAGTTTATAATTATAGACACAGACCTGACCATTGATCTCTATAGAGAATGCCTTTCCAGTATAATGCATATGGAAAACAGATGTCTAAATGTTAGAGATTATGATATGCAAATCACTGCATTCCAGTGAATTATAAATCAAATACTAAAACAGACAGGAAAAAAAAATATAATAAAGTATCTTCAAAGCTAGGATGGTACTGTGGTATGAGAATATGCTTTTATGTACAGTGTCATATTGGCCAACTGGGAAATTTTGGTAACATCAGCAAAACTAGAAAATTCACATTTTTTTCAGCTAGCTTCAAAGGGGTCAAGAACTGGTGTTACAGCAGTAATTTTTAGATGTGGGACTGTACATCAGCTCTCAGGTGCTTCATTTTAGGAAGATGGTATTTTTGTGCCTTATTATGATTATTGATGTGTGATATGGTACTTTAGGCTAATGAGCGTATCCATGTTGACCTTTTACTGATTCCACTGTATACCTGCACCACTGAGATAAAATCCTTGTAAACTTAATTCTGGTCTGTAAAATTTGACTGCTACCCACTCCTTGTAGGATAAATCTTTGCAGGTTAGTACATACGAAAAAACTAAGAGCAAAAGGTGTGGTAGAAAGAAGAAAAAGGAATGTGGAGGACTGCCAGAACTTACGACAGCTACTATGCAACAAAGGTTCATTGAAGCATTGTGGTCTGCATATACTAAAGGCACAGCCACAATGCCATGAAACTAATCCTGTAACATAATCTGCAATTTGTCCATGTAATATTTTTGCATTCATTGGATGCATTTATACTAGCAAATTAAAGACGTGTGGACTCTTTTCTGACATTAAGGCCCATGATCATATTATACGAACACTTAGCTTCCAAAAAAAAGTACCATAGAATGGTAGGGGTTGGAAGGGACCTCTGGAGATCATCAAGCCCAATGCCCCTGCCAGTGCAGGAACAGCCAGGGCATGCCACTCAGGAATACATCCAGGCGGGCTTTGAAAGTCTCCAGAGAAGGAGACTCCACAACCTCCTTGGTCAGCCTATTCCAGTGCTCCATCACCCTCAGAGTAAGGAAGTTTCTCCTCATGTTGAGGTGGAACTTCCTGTGTTCCAGTTTATGACCATTGACCCTCATCTTATCACAGGGCACCACTGTAAAGAAACTGGCCCCTTCTGCTTCACACCTTTGCCCATCCCTTGGGAATACTTCCTGTCTGCCAAATGATAGCTCAGATTTGTTTGAAAGAATGCTAGCTGGCACAAAATCACACAAGGGATTGTTCTCACAATAAATATGAACAAGCAAATGTTAATTAATAATTAGCAGCCTGTCTGGATAATTTTATTTGTAGAGATTTAGTTTTTAAATGATGTTTGAATCAGTAGACATGAGAAACTTATATAATTAGAAAAATTTATATATATACAAAGTCAAGGGCCTCTATCTTCAAAGAGATTAGGTTCCACTTTTAAGCGTAATTCCTCACCTGCTCAGTTCAGCTGCAATTTAACAACAGAAATACCTAATCTGTAACCAGTCAAGTCATATACCCTGCTTCCAGCTCTGAGTGAATTGAACCACCAAATTGGTCAGTGATGGTACCAAATTGCACCTCATAAAACCAGATCAAAACTCTTGTTTTGACATTCCTATCATTCTTACTGTAAGAAAGTCTGGACTTTTAGACTCCAAGGAGAAGACCATCGGCTTGGTCATACATTAATTTCCATTTCCTTTATAGATTAAGAAATATGTGATTATTTTACACAAATTTTAATTGTTTCAGTAACAAAAGAGTTAATAAATGCTGTGTAGCTCTTACATATTTGTGACCAATGAAGATTCCAGAAGACAGGAGAAGGATTTTTGAGTAGATGTACCACATTACTTTTGGGTATGACAAGCACAGGGACACTGAATGTAAAATGGGACTGAAGAAAGAGCACCACCGTTGCTCTCTACACGCTGTTTATTTTCTTGAGCTATGGTAGTTATATTTTTAGCACATATCTCAAATAAATGTTTAAAATTGTGTATTCTGCATGCATGAACGTGGGACAGTTGACAGACATTATGAGTTAGTTTAGGTGACTTTACACTTAGTGCACTTGGCTTTGTGAATCCCATTCTCTGACTCCCAGCTGTTCTAACACATTTTGTAGAGAATTCTGACACCTGACTTTGGGATTTATTTTTCAGTATAACAGATTAGTTACAAGTTAGGCATCAAAATACTAAATGTAATTCCTATTTTATTGATTTAATCCTAGATCACTGAAAACAGTGTTTTCAACTATTACAACTGCAACTTTAGTGTAAGTCATTAATATTTGCACATCATCTTCCTCATACTTACATGTTGTTATTATAATGACCTTCAACTTTATTAATAGACTTGTTTACAATTTTGCTGTTTCTGATCCTGAAGAGCTTTCATGCAAAGCTACACTAGAAATTAACCTGAGTATACTGTAACCAAAGCTGTAAAAATATTTAAATACACCTCTTAATATTAAATTTGCAATATTACAAAACAGACATATTATTAAATGCATTTTATATGAGTGTCAGACCCATTTTTATAAAATGGATTGCAAACCTTTTTTCAATACTAGAGTATCAGCAGCTTTCTTAATACAAAATATAAAGAAAGTAGATGGTAGAATTATTGTAAGAAGAAGATAAACTTTGCACTTAGATAACAACCACTTAAGCTTTGGATGCTTACAGAAAAGTTAAATGGAAAAAGAAGATCACAGATACTGATGATATAATTTTATTTATTGCATCCATTTTTCTGCAAAGTGACAATTTTCAGTCTCATAAGTTGTCCTTGTAATAAGTGCATACACATGAGCATGTAAATGTATTACAAATGGAGTAAAGAAGATAAAAATAGTGGATTCATTCTGAGAAAACAATATTGATAGCATATGAATTTATCACATGGGTTAATTTAAAATGCTTTGAATACCACTATGGCAGATGTATGGCAGAGTATGCTGGACTATCTTGAAAATGCATATACACAAATTCTATCTGCAGTTTATTGGACTTGGGGACAAGGATTATTTATTTCTTAGAAGGCTTTGGAAACAGACGTAATTTATCATGACAGCAGCTTTATTAATCCTCTGGGATCTAGCTCAAAATAATGTGTTCTGTTTTGTTAGTTTTTAAACAGAAGTAACACAGGTTTTCTTAGGATGTTGTAGAATCAAATGTGTTTATTCATTGATCAATATGTATATTTACCTGAACACTTTTCTCTTTCCCTCTAGTTATGATAATGATTCATTTAATATCTGCCTACTCTAGTATAATATTGGATTATCAGTTTTCAAAGGCCACAGCAGATACTATTTTTGTCATGTCTGTAGGTTGCTTGATGGCTTTGGAGGTCACTGCAATTTAGTAAAGGTTTTTCTCAGACACCATGTGCTAGATCAATTGGTAAATCCATACAGGGATTAAAGATCCTGTCATGGTTTAGCAGCAGCTGGGAGTAGAGCACCACACAGCACTTGCTTACCACTCCTACCCCCTCATCCCCACCCAGAAATCCTGCAGGTTGAGATAAGGAGATTTTAATACAATGAGACACCAGGAGAAGTAACAGACAACAACAATAATAATATCAATGAAAGAATACACAGAAGTATGTTCGGGCAGGCCTTCAGTATGGTATCAAGTAACACATTGCCTCGTTCAGTTGTCTATCCCGATTGTGATCCTACTCCCAACTTCTGATGAAAATTAACCCTACCCTAGCTGAACACAGGACAGATCCATAAACAGTTTCTCAATGTTTCTGAAGCTCTTGTCATAAACTGAGTACTTCAAAGAACAGAAAATTCTTCTGGTTTGTCCCAAAGATTGTAGTTTGCTCATTCACCCATTGCAGATGTTCTTTGGAGACGAATACTTGTGACTGATCCTCTATCTCTGATGCTCTCTGACCTTTTCTTAATCTCTGCTACTTCCTAGATTGTGGATAAATGGTAGCTGATATTAAGATATTCTAAATATGTCATAAAAAATAGTAGAATTTTAAAATTTAGATTCAAGCCATGTCTATCCAGATTTCTAAGTATATTTGACATTAATCTCAGGAAGGAATACTAGCAAAAACAAAGCAAAGAAAAATTTTGGTTTGGTTTGGTTTGTTTTTTTTTCTTTCCTACTGTTTTAATCATGTTTTAATTCAATCCACCATGCCAGCATTACCTACCTAATATAGCCTGCTAACTGACATTTAACATTGTGTGAATCTAAGCGCATCAGTGTCTTCACTGTGTAAGTGCAAAGGTGTAACAAATTAAAACCAATAAAATTCATAATAAAGTTTCAACAGCAAGATTAAATGTTTGAGCCAGGAATTGAATTCAGTTGCTAAAACAAGTGTTTATAAAACAAGTAACTGAGGAATACCCAGCATCTAAGCAAAAATATTGAAGCATTTTTTCAAGAGATAGCAGGAAAACAGTAAGTTGTTTTATTAAGATGTTTTATTAATTTTTCTAACATGTTTCTCATTTAATGAAAATGAACTGTTCACCAATATGTGCTCTAATAGTAAATCTTGTAATGAAGATCTATACCACAAAACATGATACATCCGATTTTCATCATGGGTACACTGTTATTTAAGAGCACTCTCTTACATGTGGCATAGATAAATTTTGCAGTGTAGATGCTTCCACTTGCTTTAAACAGACCTGTTAATGTACTGGAAAGGACTAACCTAGGTGTGATGTTCTTGTTAATGGCTTTCCCTTGAGAAACACAGTAACATAGCACAACCTATCATCTGTGGACCAGATTTGATATACTGGTTTCAGTAATGTGATTTCAGTTTCCCTTGTTTGTAATGTGATCTGTGACTCATAACACTGCAAGTGTTCCCTCAGAATGGTTCATCTTGATCTCATTGTAGATGATGTTTGCAAATGAAGCTTGTGTCCTGGGGCTTCTAGAAGATGATTACTGCTATCTTTTGTGGAGTACTGTGGGGTTGTGTACTTTCTCACACATGCTTATTCTAAAAAAAAACAAGCTAATGACATTGATTTAATGAAACTTCAGAACATAAGCAATATTTCCAGCTGTTCTTTTGCTTCTATCATTTTATCAGTTTGTTCTGAACACATGAAATTTGCTTGAATATTTTTTAATATCTAATGGTACAGAACATTCACCATTTATAAGCTGAGATGTAATTTTGAATATATATTTAGTTGACTTTAGGACTCATGGAAAAAAATAATTCCAGATGGTTTTCCATTAGGAAAATGTGGGGGGGGGGGGGTGTATCCAAAAGTGTCTTCTCTTAGGGTCTCTTTCTAGAGCTATCTGCCTTTCTGCAGCTTACACCTTATATCACTCCTTTTGTTAAGACTGATCACCTCCACTATGGGTTGATAATTATGTAAATCTGGCTTCCCCATGTCCTTTTGTGCACAAAAAGATAAAGCAAGCCGCAATGAATCATTTTTCCCATCATGTAAAAGAGATTTCTTGGAGACAATGTGTTCCAGTCTGTGGCTGTAGCACACAGAGAGAGGAAAGGGGGTCACCTGGTATGAAGACTACTAATTTCAGAATGCTGTGGTAGAAGTTTATGGTTTTAAATTGCAGGGTTGTTTGTGGTTTTTTGTTGTTTGGTTGTGGGGTTTTTTGTTGCTGTTGTTTGGGTTTTTTTTATTTGTTTGTTTTGTATAGTTTCTTTTTTTTGCACGTATTTTGTTTTGGTTTGTTTTTAATTAGAAGTCCAGATATGATGGTGTGATCAAAATGTTTTCTTGCCCTGTTCATTCCTGTGTTAACACTGTTCTGAGGAAGACAAGAAATGTATCCTGCTGAGGTGAGGCAACTGCTCTGTCCACTAACCTGATGGGTTATGAAAGAACAGAAGAGTTATCATCTAGGAGATTGACATACATGTAAAGTTATAAGGCCAAAACTATTTTTCAATTAAAAGTAAAGTTTTCTTCTAGCATTTTTTTTACTGTTAGTGTAAGTATAAATTTGAAAAAATAATTAAAACAACAAATAAAACAATTAATCAGATTCTTAAGGCAAATTAAAGCTTTAGGAGAAAACAATACTAGGTGTTACACACAGAAGTTGCAATTAAAATAAAGGTTATAGTTTATTAGATTTTGCCATCCCAATGTAAATAGGTTTATATTTTATTTAGATGATCATTGATGGTCTAGATTATGGTTGTAGGTCACTTTCAACTAAACTGTTGTGGTCTACACTCCACTAAGGCTTTTAATTAAGTATGGGATTTGTCTCACCTCAAAGTTAGGCAACTTGCCTAAGTTTGTTATCTAGACTTTTTCAGGATATAGTGGGAAAAGCTAACTCTAAAGAGTATTTTATCTGCAGGTGATCTCAGAAGATATCTTCCTCCCTCCCGGTCTCTCTCTCTCCCACCATCACTCTTCCTTTCCTCCTTCTTCCACTCCCTCACTCTCATACTCTCTGCCTTCCTCTCTCCCTTCTCTCTCCTCTTCTACTTGCTCTCCTGTCTTCCCCTCATCTCTTCCTCTCTTACAAGGACAGGAGTTTAAAACATCCAGACTCAAATAAGATGCAGCTGGAATTATCTACTATCAGAACAATTAAGGATATGCCTGTATTGTCTAATAGTAAAGGGAATGCATAGTGTTTATACAAATAAGTTTGAGAATTTTGACTGTCTTCATGCCAGCTCTAGCTTGGTCCCATGGACTGAAGATCCCTTAGTAGCTGGAGCACATGGTTGGGCTCGTGGATTATTCCTGATGGTTTAGTTTCATAAAAAGGAACTCAGTTTGCATGCTATGAAATTTCTTCATGATGGAAAAAAAGTAAATCAAGAATCACAGAATCATAGAATGGTTTGGGCCATAAGGGACCTCTAAAGGTCAACTAGTCCGACCCCCAAGTACGGACTGATCAGGAGATTAGCTTTAGAAAAGCACTCCTGAGCCAAACTAAAACTTTACTGTGGACACATGTTTATAAGTGTGACAAAATAAATTCAGGGACTCGGAATTCAGTAACTTATAAATTAGAGTGGAGTAGAGTACAGAAACGATTCATATTTTGACTGAAGTAACAACTGACTAATAAATAATATTTACTGTAAGAATAGAAATAGACAAATTATTGAGGAAAACGATTCATGTAGTAATGATTCATAATGCAGTCTTACTCTACAGATTTATAGATGCAAATATGTTGAAATAATTTTTAAAAATAAAAATATTGCTAATCCCTCCAAGTCATAACATGAGACATTGCAAGTATTAAGGTTAAAACAGTTCAAGATCTGATCCTTCTGTTTGAAGCATAAGCTTGCTTCATCAATATAAAATGCACGTTAAAATGGGGAAAGCAAAGTTAGTGATGATTTAGAAGACAGTAAATTAGTCATACAGACCAATCCAGATGAAATATGTCTGCCTGCTAATTAAAATTTATTATGCCTTTCATATTTGCTTTTCCTAATGAAGGTGTGGAAGGGATTTGGTAATTTTCTGTACATGGGCATAGCTTCAGTTAGAGAGACTGCTGGAGGCCATCTAGTCAAACCTCTGTCTCAAAGAAAGGCACATGTAAAGCTGTTTTACCTTACTCAGGGTCTTGGGTGAGTTTTGAAAATATGCAATGATGGAGGTTCTACAACACGTCTGAGTCACACTGAAAAAATTTTTCCTTATACCAGGTCAGAATTCCTTGCTGGAACTTACATCTGTTGCATCTTGGTTTTTTTCTAAGCAACTCTGAGTATAATCTATCTGTCTTCTTTCAACTTTTGCTTAAGTTATTGAAAACAGCAATTAGATAGCTCTTTTGCCCTCTATTCTTAAGACTGAGAAAATTAATACTTTCCTAATATACTATGTACTACAGATCCTGACCATCTTGAATTCAGATGAGACTTGGTGCCAAATAAAGGGGATTAATCAATTCCCTTCATCTGACAGTTACACTCTTGCTGATGTGCATAGCCTTCACTGCAACAATGGCACATTGCTCATTTAGGTCCATCAGGAGTGTCCATCAGGACAATGAAGTCCTTTTCTGCAAAGTTATTTTACAGTCAGTCAGTCCTCTCCTGATACTGTTGCATGGGATGTTTCTGTTGTAGATTCAAGTCTTTGCATACATCTTTGCTGAACTTTAAGGCGCCTGTTTAATTCCTTTTTGGTCAGTGCTAAAAGCTCGTCCCCCTGGATTGCAGTCTTGCACTTCAGGATACCAAGCTCCTCTCCAAACTGTCTAAGGATGCATTCTGTCTCATTTCCCAGGTTATTGATGAAGACAGGAAACATAATTAGCCCAAACATCGGCCCCTGTGGAATACCTCTTGTGATGGCTGCCAGTTCCACTTTGAACATTAACTACTACTAAATTTAGTCAATTTTTCATCTGCCTTACAGTACGCTAGTCTGGTTTGTGTCTCCATTTGGGTAGAAGGATACTTGTAGGAAGACTGTGTTAACATCCAGCTCTGAGTTCCCAGTAAATGACATCTTCTGCTCTCTCCTCATCCACAGACCAAATCATTTCATTACAGGTAGTATTTAGCTTTGGCAGGAACAATATTTCCTTGGAAAATTCTGAATATTATTTTCCTCTGTTTGTTACCTGTGTGTCCATGAGAAACTACATGGTGGATGTGAGAGTTAATAATTAAAATGCTTTGTAAACAGGACATCAGAGCATATCATCATAACTGTGCTTATTTTTGACCTTAAATTCCATCAGCCTCATA
Organism: Ceryle rudis; assembly: GCA_033439905.1. Classification (NCBI taxonomy): domain Eukaryota; kingdom Metazoa; phylum Chordata; class Aves; order Coraciiformes; family Cerylidae; genus Ceryle; species Ceryle rudis. The sequence goes on along the minus strand of JAAGNO010023418.1, from coordinate 2,839 downwards.
GAAAATTAATGGAGATATTCTTGTAGTTTTCAGTCAGTTTTGAATTAATCTGAATGCGTAGGTGGTCTTGAATGCTCTTTGGTAGATGTAGTAGTTAGTATAGATAATGTAGTAGTCAGTATTTTATGTATAAATTATAACTCCAGAAGAGATTCTCTATTCATCAGCACCAATAGTTTTAACAAAGTACTTTGTGGTACTTTCACTGTCATGAGTAATATCAAAGGCACCTTTCTGCAAGATGAGTGAAGACTGGTCATGGCAAGATGATGGCTAGATGAAGAATAAAAATTATTGTCTTATCTCTTGTTCTTCCTGAGCAAAGTTCCTTCAAAAGCAAAATTCAGACAAACTGTCATTACTGTTTTTCTCGCTTATGGACATTCTAGTTAATAGAGTCGTGCATTGCTTGGACATTGCTTTTCTGATGGAAAATCAAAGGGAAATTGTGGATTGGATTTTCTTTGATGTTTGTGTGTAATTTCCTGCGATAGTTTGCTAAGATGCATGAATTGGAAAAAACAAATGTATCTAAGTTTCTTTCAGAAAGCATTAATGTTTTAAGCTAAATATTTTGCTTAAACAAAAAATATTTTATTTCAAAATTGTGATGTAGTGCTTCATAGACTTTATGCTGCAAGTTATATTGTAAGGCTTAGTTCTCTGGTCATATTGCATCTTCTAAAAAATTGCCACACAAAGACTCTGCCAGTATGTTCCTCCTACACAGGACACCAGAAAGTTTTGTCTTTATGTCATCTTAGAAATGCTAGTAAGAAACCAGTAAAATTTTAATGCTGAAAGAAAACACCAACCCTGCAGCAATGCATGACAGGTCATATGTGAAACAGCTCAAAGTATTAGTTAAAGATGTAAGACAAGTAAGCTGCCTCTGGGCAGAGTTAAAGATGTCATATAGCATTTAGTGAATCAGGGATGTAACTAAGACATGAAAAGGAAACATGCCAAGAATCTGTGAGTAGGAAAATACTTACTCTTCCTCCAATTTAAAAGTTCCTTCCAGGAAAAATATTCAAAATGTAAAACATACCATTTTGTTATTTATACCTCTGTATTTCTTTAATAATTGGTGAAATATGGATATCACATTTTTAAAATTAGTATTTAATAATGTTAAAAATTTTGCTACATACTACTCAGAGTCCACAAAAAAAGATTGGTCTGTGGTTGAAAAACTTACAAACTGAATCATATGCACATACCTTTTGGATGCATGAGTTGCACAAACAAGTTTATATAGTTACCTCTTGGAAGTACAAATACATGTTAACCATTAGAAATATTTCCAAAATACTGTTACTTAGGAGGCAAAGTCTCATTTTCAGAAGTCACCACAACACTTAAAATTCACTCTGAATACATAGAATCATATAATGGTTTGGGTTGGAAGGGACCTTAAAGATCATCTAGTTCCAAACCAGGGACACCGTCCACTGCACTAGGTTGCTCAAGGCCTCATCCAGCCTGGATTTGAACACGTCCAGTGATGGAGCTTTGGATTTCTGCAGGTGATATCTTCAAACATACTTTACACTTACAGTGCATAAATTTACAGTGACTGCTTTCTGAAGCACAAGACTAGTTTCTCTGGAAAATGAGGATCTCTGTTCAATATTTTCTCATTTCAGAATGCAAGGGAGTATTTTTTAAATCTCAAAACTTTGTGGGTCAGCAAAGATGTTTTTAGATCTTCTAGTGACATCTATGAAGTTCACTAACCTGCTGCCCAACATTGATGTGTGCATACTCATGCAACTGATTTTAAACTTTTTTCTTTGGACTAACTCCATTTAAATTTCATTAGTAATTCAAGAATGGAAGTCTTTTCAGAAGGGTCTGCTTGATAGTTCAAGTATGGTAGTTAAACAATCTGTGACTTGAGACTAGACTTCAAAGGTAATTTGAAATGCCTGGTGTTAAACTTGGTTAATATGGAAGAGATGGGTGGAAAGATTAGAGAATTCTTGGAGATTTATTTTTCTAAGAAATACTTAATCATTGTTCTAGATCAAGTTTAGAAGCAAAAAATAGAACCAGGGTCACGCAAGGTGTTTAATAAGAAAACCCAGATTAAGTCCAGCTATGATAAATGTGAATTTTATTCCAAGATTAAGTATAGTTTGGGCTATTAGGGAAAGCTGTCATCTATAATAACGGGTGTGTCTTCCATTTGTCTAAACATTAAAACCAGGTATTCCCAGATATGTTTTTGGATTTCATTTGCTTGCCTTTCCATCCCCATATTATTATTGTTGTGTTTGGTTGGTTGGTTTGGTTTGGTTCTTTGGTTGGTTGGTTTGTATCTGGATGGATGTTTCAGATGCAGTATTTGAAGTAGATATTGAAGTAGAGATCATTTAGTTCCTTTACAATGGTATAGGGGAATGACGTAACAGTGATTTAAATGAACATGTTGCAGTTAGATTTCCAAAGAGTTATATATATTTAGCCACTGTGGAAGTCAAATCCCTAACTGATGCAAATCAGCACTGAATTGTTGAATTGAGTGAAATACTGCATATTTACACCATCTTAGAATATGTCTTTCTATTTTCTGTAGATAACAAATAATTAATAAATAGCCAAATAAAACCACTCACATTTCAGAATACATTCTCTATACTATATTCACCATGATCTTAAATACTATCTCAATTTGGATAAATACTTTCTATTTTCATTATTTTGTTACTTTTTAAAATCTACTAAACTCCATATATAATTCCATATATTTTGAAATCCCAATATGTACTTCAGGATTTTTTGTTCTTTTATTTAAAAAAAAAACCAAAAATAGTTTTGAAGATTTTCAAGATCT
>JAAGNO010023417.1:43162-74968 GCA_033439905.1 Ceryle rudis | reverse complement strand
TATTATATTTTCTATTATAATTTTCCTATCCTCTCCAACTCAGTCATTCTGTTAATGTAGTAATTCCCTAGTATTCTGCAGTCCTATTTTCTGTGTCAAGTTCAGTGTTTTATAAGATTTATTACAAATACAAAAATTATTAAAAGGAATAAAATACTTCAGACTCTTAGCCCTTGCATTAGTTACAAGTATCTTCACTGTTTTGTTGTTTCTCCTAAGTGATATTTGCCCCTGTTATCTTTATTTACCTTACTCCCTTGTTAACTCATTTGATTTACTGAAAAATAAATCTCAGACTTCAGTTAAGCTTCAAGTAGTAATGTTATAAAAACAATATGGATAAAAGAAAACAAGACTCCAGATCTTTTTCCAGCAGACCCTAACTGACTATGAATTCTCTTTTTTTTTTTTTTGCTTTCTTATTTGCACCATTAAAAATGTTTACACAGACCTGAAGTTTCCCTTCAAGAATGGGATTTTTTTTTAAAGTATTGCACAGTTATTTCTAAGTTAGACACTTATCAAATTAACAAGTATTGCTTTAAGGGTCTAACTTTCCAAAATATACGATATCCTACTGATAAGCCTAAACTAATTAATGACCTGAATTGTTCACTTTTAGCCGGCTACATAAATGGTATACAGTGAAGCCAAGACCTATAGAATCTCTTGTAATTATATGGTAAAAGCCCCACAAATGTACTGAACAACTAACCTAAATTAGTTCTATATCTAGAACAATATTGGAACTGGTGGAAGTTGATAACAGTGCATTTATTATGCATCAGGATAAGTAAAAATGCACACTATTAGAACGGAAATATTTGTGCTGAAGGTATTTGTGGGGAAAAAATGTCCTGGAAAGAAAGACCTCAGTGACAATGAGTATTTGAGATGTTGTGCTATATCTAGGAAAACCTAATGAATTTGATTTTTTTAAGGAAAACCAAAGATTTCTATACTCTTATTTTGATGCATGGTTAATTTACAAGTACTGGATAAAGATTTTGTACAATTTTTGTTGTTTTTCCCCCCATGCACCTGTTCAAAATGTATTAGTAAGACAGATAGCATTGTTCTTTAGAGGCCACTGTGGTCCATCAGGTAAATAATTCATATTTTGTGCTGTATAAATATGTAATTGTGTTTTCTGCAGTGAATGATAGAGGATCCAGGTTTTCTCTCCTTTTATTAGCTTTACATAAGCATTAGAGATATCACTCCAGAGACAAAGAGAAGGGAAAACAAAAACTTCTTTTTGAGAAATGATGTACATTTTAGCCTCTGTCTCTTTCTATATTTATTACAGACAAAACCCAACAATAGAAGAGAATATTTTCACATAAAAACTAGAAAATGCTGGAATTCATACTGCACTATGGGTTTTACATACATGTGCTTTCTCCCTTACACATAGGACTCACATACCTCAGACAGTTCATGAAATCCTTCTTTGAATGGAGGAATATTAATTGTCTCATCATCTTGGCTACTGCAGTCATCACTGTGGTATCCATGGGCTTCAGAAATATGATTTAATTTATTGTCACAGTATCTTCATGGAGGGCGGTTATTTTCCAGTGTCATGGTTAAAGATCTGGTGCATAAAATAAGCAAGGACCGAGTTGTTGGGTTTTTTTCTTTTTTTTTCCCAACCGAGTATTTAGCACTATATAATATCCAGTACGGTCAAGAAGAGCTCCCAGAATCTCTCAATGCAGCTGTGAAGGATTAGCGTCTCTGCAAATAAGACCTTGGAGTACCAGTTTAGAAACCTAGAAAATAATCCAACGTTTCCCTTAACCATCTGGCTCTCAGTTTCCTTTTTACACAAATTCACATCTTTCCATTCCTTGCTCTAAAGCCTGTTTTATCAGATCAAATATCCCTAGTTAGATGTACAACAAACACATCATTGATCAAAATTCACAATCAGACCCTATACTGAAACACAGGGATTCTAGGCTGCTCAGAGCAAGATCCCTTTTGTTTTGTTTTTTTTTTAAACTTGGTTGGAGACAATATCTTTTCCTTTGGACACAATGTTGGGGTTTTTTTTATAGCTGAGACCTTCTGTAGAACTATTGAACCTGAATCAGTCCTTTAGCACAGAAAATTTCAGCACCCAGGGCCAGTGCCTTCTTGCGCTATTATTTAACCTTTGACCTGTGGGCTTAGACAATAGCTAATACCTGGGCCTTTTCTGGGACATTTATCAGAGAAGCATTTAACATTATTAGTCAGTGTCATAGGAATAGAGAATAATGCATTAGCAATGTCAATGGTAGCATACCACTTAGCAGCCTTTGACTCCTGTTGATATTGGAGTTCCAACATGTCCAGTATGGCATTGCTGGTGTAACCTTATTCAGGCCACGATAGTCTGCTGTTAGTCTCCATTCCCCATTAGATTTCTACACTGGCCATATAGGGCTGTTAAAGGTTGAACGTGTTTTGCTAACCACCCCTTGACTCTCTGGTTGACGAATCAGCTTCTGGATAAGAGCTACAGAGTCTTAGTTGGTGCAATATTGTCATCGATGCACTGTTTCCGTAGCAATTGGCACCTTTTGATCCTCAACTCTTATCTTACCCACAACAGCAGACTCCTCTGAAAGGTTAGGCAGGACAGTCAGCTGTTTCTTGTCCTCAGTCTCTATAGATGCTATACCAAAGACACACTGATACCTTTTTGGGTCCTTATAATACCCTTTCTTGAGGGTGCCAAGGATGCATGGAGCATCTGGACCAGTCACTATATGGTGCCTTTCCCATTTATTCCCAGTTAGGCTTATTTCAGCCTGTAGTACAGACAGTTCTTGAGATCCTTCTGTTACTCCAGTAATGGCAAGAGACTCAGTCCCTTTATGATTCAATGGCAATAGGGTGTAATGTGTACCAGTATCTACTAGGGCTCTATACTTTTGTGGTTCTAACGTGACAGGCCATCGAATCCACACAGTCCAGTAAACTCTGTTGTCCCTCTCCTCCATCTGGCTGAAGGCAGGGCTCCTCTAATTCTGAGGGTAGTGTCCATAATTAGCAACTGGGTTTGTGTAGTTCACTGGGTTCACATTGTTTACCTGGTTAACAGGGTATGTGTAGATCACAGGATTTACACCGTTCACTGGATTTACACTATTTACAGGATTTCTATCGACTACAGGAATCACATTTTCATTCCCCCTACTCATGTTTTGACCTGAGGCCATGTACTTGGACCAAAGGACTGCTCATAGTGGACTGGAGCAGCGTCTCTTCTGGAAGAATTTTCTCTTCTTTTTGTTTTACCTTGTAAGTAGAATACTCGCGCCTGTAGAGCAGAGGTAGGTTTTCCATTCCATCTGCTCATTTTCTTTCCAAAGGCACAGAGAAGAGACCACAGGGTACGTCATGACATGTACTGATCCTGTTTAGCTAGTCTCAAAGAAGAGCGTCTTCTCCTAAAGTCTTCACCACGGGTCCACTCAGGGGAAGAATCAGATCTCTTCTCCCTCCTCTCTATTTTCTCATTCAGTTTTTCAACTGATCTCTTGGTTTCCTTAGCCATCCTCTCCACAGCTGGTATGCGAGCCTGTAAAGGACCAGAGACACTGTCTTCATACAGGCGTGCACTCTTGGCCACTTCAGTCACAGTTGGTGACTCACCATCTGTTCCCCAGATCATTGTTGACAATGCGTGGGAAAACACTGATGGAGCACTCTGCACAAACTTCTGCAACATGGGTTGCTGTCATGGGATTTCATCAGGGTTTACTACCTGTTTGTCACCATAAATCACCTGTCACACAGCTTATTCTCTCAGGTACTTGATACCTTTTACCATGGTGGTCCATTTGCTTGGGAGACATTCGATGTCATCCTTATAGGGGTACCTGGATTTTACAGCTGAGTCACCTCCAGAGACTGAGAGTGTTGCTCTTTCTTGCAAGCTCTTGATCAATGCCTCCATCTCTGGCCAGGGATCCCAACTGTCCGGCTTCTCTGACATCCAATTTGATGGCCCAGTATCCCGGCATCGGAGTAGCCAAGTGGTCAGTGGCTCACCTTCATGACAGCTGTAGTCCTTTCTCAGATTTCTCAGCTCCTTCATAGATAAAAGTTTGGTGGTAACCTCTGCATCTGATGACTCCACATCTGATAGGTTTGCTTTAGAAGGACCTGCTCCATTATAATCTGACCACACTGGGTGATCTGGTTTTGTTAGGTTCTTCTTTCCAGTTGCAGGGGCATCAGGCTTTGCATCTGGTTCTGAGTCATACTTTAATTCAGCTTAGGAAGAACCCTCTCCCTGCTCTGTTGCTGGACTTGTCTGTTTTGTTTGTTTTCTTTTCCTAACAGGAGCAACTTGTACAGGTGCAAATTGAGTGGGAGTGGCCACAGTAGCTGTGTGTGTAGCTGCAGGCTTTGCTGCTGGAGTTGGAACCGCTTCAGTGCTTATTGTGGGAGTCAGAGAAGCAGCAGCATTTGTTTTGAGAACTGGAGCAGCAGCAGCAGGGCTCTGCAGAGACTGAGTAGGTGAGATGCTTGGGTTTGGGGCTGGCACAACAGCAAGGCTTGCTGGGAGAGCTTGAAGAGCCTGAACAGTTGCAGTACATTTCCTGCATATCATAGAACCTTGTGAATTCTGGATAACTACAGAGCGTATCATGGAACTTCGCAGGGAAGCAGCACGCACTCTACTTTTTTTGGTGGCTGCCCGACCAGTATAACTGCACTGATGACTAATCTGATGCCACACAGTAAAGACATTAGAAAATAATAACAATAATATGATATTTTGATAATAACCATGTCCACAATCCTCACAATTTAATGGAGTTCTAAAATCTGGTGGAATCAGATTAGCATACAGAGGAGCAGTATAAATTCCCAAAATAAAACCAGAAGCATTCCTAGTAATGAAATCCACTATGTAATGCCCGTAGTACAGAGACGCACCTGCTGCCCAATTCTGCACAATATAAATCAGAGCGAAACACCACATGAAAGCAGCAGCTTTCACCCAGTGCCCGAAACAGAGAGCTTTCAGATAAACAGTGAGAACAAGAAAACAATAACATAAGGAAAGGGAAGAGTACAGCATTTAACTCTGAAAGAAATGCTAGAAAGACACAAACTGACACTGCTTTCAGAAATGACATGATTTAAGCAGTCTGTTTTAGTTTCCAATACTTAAAGATGCTCAGGAAAAAAAAGTGATACTCTCTCAAGCTAGTAAACTGGAATTTGAACTATTTGGGCAATCTATCAGAGCTCTGATGGTTGCCCCATGTTGAGCGCCAATAAATCTGTCACAATTTAGGGTCAGGGCAGACCATTAGACCTATAACAGATGCTCTCTGTTAACCCCCCTCATTCCCCAAAGGAGAAGAAAGGGAATAAGTGAGAGAGACTTATCAATTAGAAAAGGAAACTAGAACAGCTTTAATGAAAATGAAAATAATAAAAATGGAATATATACAAATATATACAAAACCAGTATCAAACCCTACCCACACTGATGGTGATTACATCACTGTCAATGATTCTTTGGAGCAGGCACCGAGTGAGCCCTGCAGCAGATGGGAGATGTGTTCAGGAGCTGGATTCTGGTACCGGATTCAGGAACATACAGATTGGAATCAAAGGCAGAATGGACAGAGTCCTCCTTGCATGCTCTGAGGAAGGAACTGCAAGAGAAGCTGAGCCAAGTCGAGCAAAGCTGGCAAAGCGGTCGAAGAGGGAAGAAGAGCCAGGGAGCCCCCAGAGAGAGCTAAAGACCCTCCATATCCCTCTGCTTTATACCGAATATGACATATATGGGATGGAATACCTCGTTGGTCAGTTTGGGGTCACCTGCCCTGTCTGCTGCTCCCTGCAGGTGTGGCCTTTCACTTTCCTGCACCCCCCAGTGTGGTACACAAGATCCAGCAGTGGCCTTGGTCTGCACACCAACCCTTGGTACTAACCCTAAACATGGGCTGTTAACACTGCCAGCAGCAGACACTGTCTATGAAAAACATGCTGCTGACTTCAGACAGTACAGTTAGAAGAACTGAGCTGAAAAGAAAAATTGCTGAACAGAATTAATTCTGTTCTCTCTCAAACCAGGACAGTCAGGTATTTTTTAAGCTTCATCCTGTTTATCTGTGTAGAAAGTAATTTTTTTTTTTCTGAATATCATTTTACATGGACTACAGCTCAATTCCTTCCCTGCTTCTATCCATGAAGACAAAATTGGTGTTTTGTCACTGAATCTGTATCTCTTCTCAAACCTGCACCTGAGCGTATGTGCACCTTGACCAGTGGGCAAGTCTGCATTGGGATCTACACCCGAAAAAAAGCTAAATCCCCAGAGACCACCTCTTAGCTTTGTTATGCAAACTACTGCTTTGGCTGGTGGCTTCCTATTGTTTCCACTGGTCATTAATTAATATCAATTATAGGGTTCTATAACTTCTATCTGCTTTATCATGGGCTGTGATTGACAACAGTAATTATTATCTTCTACCATAAGAAAAAGTTCTACAAGGTCTACAGTCACTGTGTGGGTTGTTTTGAATTGTTTACAGTACAGCATTCTCCAAAAGAAAAAAATCCATCATGAGTGCATATTGCCATAGCTCTGGCATTGTTCAAGCAAGAGTCCTTATGGTTTTCAATGATAAACATCTGCAAACGAGTTATGCCTCATAAATGCTTCCTGGCTTTCAAAGTTATCTTCCCTGTTACTCAGCATAAGGGCAAAATTTCTTGTTTTGTACAACTTTGGGTACGTTGTTGGGTTGGTGATACATACTTCAGTTTTTTGTTTATCGTACTTGTCAGATGGAGTTGCACTCTTACTGGTGCAGTGACACCTGGAGAAAGGTCAAAATATTTTAATTTTTATATGTATCTAGTGTAAAGTTAGTGCATAGTAGCTCTGCATTCATCTATGAAAACTGAAGAAAACAATATTTTCAGATGGTTGAGGACATACTTTCATGCAGATGAGTGCAAAGTTGTTTTTTTTTTTTTTTTCCTTTTCTTCCAGGTTTTTATTAATGGGATTATAGAAGGCATATTGGCCAAAGGTCATTTGTCTTTATGCCACTTTCCTTTTCATGTGCAGAACATAGTTATTTCACTTTCAGGATTGAGAGCTTCTGAGCAAACCTTAGTTTCAGTGACCAGGAAAAGGGTGGCACACAAGGGATCTGCAAAATTGCAGTTGTAGGATTAGTGAAGCAACAACTGACATTAACAGTAAGTCAACGAGCTATATGTGAACTAAGATAAAATCTAGCTGTTGACAGAGGAACTAAGAGCAGGGAAACATTCGGAAAACCAACTTCAGATTTAGCCAGATGCCATATCAACCACTACACCTTTACAAGAGATCTGGTTTCCATTTCTAGATGTCTATCTGTCACTCTTACTCTGGTGGGATATGGAATAGTTTCTTGTGGCCTTGCTTGCATATCTGTTACTCTTCAAAGAAAAGAAATGTGATTCTTGTGCTGGTCCTAAGAATAGGAGAAAATCCTTCAATAGCAGAAGTCTGTGGCAGCTTCATTTTAAGGACTAATAGGTAGGATAAAAAATTCAATAGAATTGTAGAATGAGTCGTAGAATGGTTTGGGTTCAAAGAGATGTTAAAGACCACTTAGTTCCAGCCCATCTTTCATGGTAGGGACACTTTCAACTAGACCAGGTTGCTCAAGGCCCATCTAGCTGGTCACTGAACACTTCCACAGAGGGCTCTTCCCATAGCCTTCTCTTCTCCAGACTGAACAACCCCAACTGTCTCAGCCTGTATTCACAGGAGAGGTGCTCCAGCCCTCTGATCATCTCTGTGGCCCTGCTCTGGACCCACTGCTTTACTCCATTCTTTAAAAAGGGTGTTTACCAGACATGGAGTGGGTCATATCAAAGGAAGAGGTCTCCAAGGCTGAAGAGACTGGAGGAAATATTCTTGCATTACTTCTCATCCATTCTAAGGAATATCAGGATGATGCTGCTTCCAGAGACCTGGGCTGGTGAGATTTGATGTTGATTGGAATTTTTTTCAAGTCAGATTTCTTTCTTTTTTCTTACATACTGTTCCCAGCTTTTAGGGAGGAATTTACTCTTCAAAGCCTTACTCCTCCTAAGGTGGGCCAAAGGAGACCTACAAAGCTGTTTACCTCTCCTATCTTTATCTCCCCTTACTACTCTGCTCTCGTATTTTGACTTCAGTAGTCAGATTACATACTTACTTTCTGTTCAATTTGCACTTTCCATTTAATTTTGAAAGAGAAAACTCATTCCTCTGAATACTATTTTCTCATTTTTTTCAGTAAGTTTATACTGCAATCCAAATGGAAGTGAATACTATCTAAAGGAATTCTTATATGTCCATTGAGAACAATCTAATAACTGTAAATCGAAGGAATGACAATAATTGTACAGTATCCTTTGCAGAGCAACTCAGGTATGCCTGGCAGAAATTCTCAACTTGTAAATGTCAACAATGTCACAAGCAGATTGTATCACAAAGACATAAATGTTTTCCGATTCATTGGGTGAAAAAATTAAGTGGCCTGCAGCAGTCATTCAAAATGGCTTTTTCAGATGGGACAATCTAATTTTCTGTGAATGCTGATATTTAGAAATTGTTCTGGGTTGAACATTTGAATTATTTGTCAAATAAAAGTGAATGCAGTGGTGGTTAAATAACCCAAATTTTTACTTAATCCATACTTGCCACATCTCTTCCTAGTTCTGGAGGCCTGAAACTAAAAATCACAAGGATAATAATATATCTGATTGGTTACGTTTCATTACAACTATTATTAAAAACCCACCAACTCAACATTAATTTAAAAAATAATATTTTTCCTTATGCATCATGGTTTATGGACAAAGCCTATTGCTAGATCAAACAAAATAAGTAAGCATATTTATATCGTACTCATTATTCTAAACTGAATCAACTGAAAGAAATTAAAGCCATCTGCAAAACAAAAAAAACTTCTTTTGAATTATCTTATGTATAATAACACTGAATGATTAGTTTAGTAGATTTCTGGGCCTATTCTACTTTTAAAATACTACCAAGAGTTAATTCAAGGACAAAATCAGCTTATAATAACAGAAATAGTTCAGTACAGAAATACTATGTTCTGTATCTCTTCTGCTAATGGGTACAGAGAAAAAGGAATCAAAATCATCTCAGATGTGCACAACAAAAGGACAAAGGGAAATAAATAAAAATTGATAAAACAAAATAAAATTCTGGTTGGATATTGGGGAAAAAAAATAATCCTGAGTTAGAGGTTAGAGTCAGGGTAGGTCTTTAGACCTGTAACAGACACTCTCTGTTAACCCACCTCCCTCCCTGGAAGAGACAGAAGAGAAAGGGAATAAGTGAGAGACACTTATCAATTAGAAAAGGAAACTAGAACAGCTTTAATGAAAATGAAAAAAAAAAAAAAAAGAAATGTATACAAAAATATATACACCAAACCACTATTGAACCTAACCCCCTTGAGGGCAATTACATCACCATCACTAGTCATGCTGTGGAGCAGGCACTGGGAATGTCCTAAACTGGGCCCAGCAGCAGGTGTGAACTGTGTTCAGGATCTGGGTTCCGGTACTGGATTCAGGAACACAAAGACTGGGATAGAAGGCAGAATGGACAGAGTCCTTCTTGGATGCCGGCCACTGAAGAAGTGAGGAAGAAGCTGGAAAAAGACACAAGCTGTGTGGGGCTTGACCCCATGATCCCTCAGCTTTATACTGAATATGACATATATGGGATGGAATACCTCTTTGGTCAGTTTAGGGTCACCTGTCTTGTCTGATCCTCCCTGCAGGTGCAGCCTTTTACTTTCTGCACCCCTCATGTGGTTCACAAGATCCAGCAATGGCATTGGTCTGCACACCAATCCTTGGTAGTAACTCTAAACATGGGGTGTTATCACAGCTAGAAGCAAACATTGCTTGTGAAAACAGGCTGCTAACTTTAGACAGTGCAGTTAGTTAGAAGAACCGAGCTGAAAAGTAAATTCACTGAACAGAATTAGTTCTGTTGTCACTCAAACCAGGACACTGACAGTGATCAAAGACTGGAACAAGGGTTCAGAGAGGTACTAGAGTGCAAGTGTCCATCTTTGGAGATAGCCAGGATCTGGCAAGGTCTCAAGCAACTACCACCATAGTTATCTCTCTTTTGAGCAAGAGTGACTTCTGTTCATTTCCAGGACTCTCAAGCTGTATCTGTGGAGAAATGTCTCAGTGACAAATGGTTTCCTAGGAACAAGACTGATTAACAATATATTGGGAGAAAGAGAAGACCACAATTCCTCTTCATCCATTATCAGCTCCTGACAATGGTCACTGGATGTAGTTCTTTGCTATGTAGAAAGTACACAGAAGATGACCCCAAATGTAAATTTAATGGGTCACTTTTGGAATTGTTACTTATTATGTTCCTTCCTCTATTCTGTAGATTTGTTACATAATGTCCTTCTTAAGTCTACAAATCTTTTTCATGTTCATCCAAATGGGTCTTATTCCAAAATTGTCATTACAACACCTCCTCTTTTTGAGTTTGTTTTTTGTTATTTTTACTCTGGTATTTTGTAGGGAACACTTACGGCTTGATTAAGCCAGACAGTTTTCTTCAAAACCAATGGGATGTCTGCTTGCCTGAGCGTTCTAGTAGCCTTTCTGTTCACTTGTTTGGCCTAAACACTCTTCTGCAGCTAAGGGCAATGCAGTCAGTATTCCCTATGGTGCTTGCAAAGATCTTGTATAATGGCCCTAATATTTACCTAGATCTACTGGAATATTTTATCTTCTATGCCTTTTTGCAGGGATATCACATTATAGTCATGCTGCAGCTGGCAAAACCCCTGGTTCTTCTTTTGTATTTCAAACTAATTTTATAGCAGGAATCCCTGGGTTTATTCCTGTGTATTTATTCTACTGCAGAATCTCATTCATCTTGTAGTCTAAGTACTCAAGGTCATCCATTGCTTCCTCTGTGTTTATCTTTGCTATTACAAATGCCTCTCAGATTTGCTTCAGTGACAAATTTCATTAGCATAGTCCTATTCTTTTTGTGTGTGTGCCACAGTTCATTAATGAAAATAATTATTAAGTTGCAAGACCATTCCTCCACCAGTAATCTTTGTTCAGTGCACTCACTTTGTAACATCAGTGTTGAAAAAAGTCTTTACTTGTTTTTCTGGCTTCTTTTATTCCCTCTATCCATGTCCATTAGGATTTTTTCATGAGACATTTATCAAAGTCTTTGCTGCACCCTATGTAGGTTCAGCATATTGTGCATCTTTTGTCCCCCAGAGCAGTTAGTTACTTTATTGAAGATATATGTTATGAAATCACAGCATGCTAAACCTAAAAAATGTAGCAGGAATGAATATGTATCACAGGAAGTAGAATAGTGTAAGTAGAATACAAATGTCTTTTTTTTTTCGTGACACTAAATTATTGTGTTGTGTGTTCTTTTAAAATGGCTTGGTTTGGTGCCCAGTGTTATTTTCACTAGCTTGTTATACCTCCAACAAATGTAGAAATCTTTATTTTTGCACTTGTTAAGAGAAAACTAACCTGATTTCACTGAGCACAGCTGTCAGAACATTCAGACAGCAGGGGAAGTACTTCTCACTACTGATAAGCTCTGAGAAGTATTTTAAAGCAAACCTTTAATTACATTTGTCATTTCTGAATCTCCAGTCCAAAAGTGTTAAAGTAGCATTTTAAGCAAAGAAATTATTTTTGATGTTGTGACATGAGCACAATGCAGTTACCATGCTGAGATTTTTCCCTTTTCAGAAAAGCAAGTGGGAGAAAATTTAGGCCTAAAAAGCATTCCTGGAGCAAGTAAATGAACTAGAAATATGCTGATATTGGAAGTTACCTTATTATCCAGAAGCTTAAATTAACTTTATATTTTATGAGAGAAAAGGAAAAGCATGTTATTTTTGTTAAGTTGAAACATTTGGTCTATAAATTACAATTAAGTTAGTAAGCTACCTGAAAATTAAGTTGTAGTAATAAAAGCAGAGTGCTAAGTGAGTGTATGGTTATACTGAGTACAAATGAACACTTTGTTCATGCTGCATTAGATGCTCTGTGTTAAACAATCCTGAGCTAGGAAATGTGCGGAGAATATAAAAATGTCCCCCAGTGTGCTGTTGTGGACCTATGACTGCCTGTAATAATTTTTAACTGGCCCTACCTAATTTGGTACTGTCATGGGTTGGTCCCACATCTATTGTGGAAGTGGGAGGTGTTAGCAGATGAGGCATGTTCAATGACAAGAGAGATAATGTCAATGATACTGGCAGTGAAGGAGAAGCACTGTCAGACTATGACAAACAGGCTTATTTGAGTGGACATTGGGCACCCACGTGATGACAAAGGTAGTCCTGAAAGCAGGACTACCTGAAAACAGGTAATCCTGCTTGTCTTGAAAACCTGTCAGTTGAAAAGGCATGATGGATGGGAGAGCATGTCAAAAGAATAAGTCAGTAACAGAGATGAAAAGTTGCAAGTGTTCCAGTGATTAGATGATGATGTTGTTGGAGGTGATTTGAAAGGCAGAATATGAATGTTTAATGTCCAAACCATCCTGAGCACTGTACCTGTTCAGTGCACACACTTCAGCAGAGAGCCCAACAGCTTGTTTCCACATAGGACCTGAAGATGACACAAATAGATGTATAGTGTCCTAGAGACAGCGCCATGGTTGGTGCAGGAGGGAAGAATTTGTCTTCATCACATTGTAACAACTGGGCATAAGCTCTGATTTACCATCTTTATCATGGAAAGTTTGTATTGATCTTGCTTCTGTGGCAGCTCTTGCTGCAAATCAACAGCAATTGCTGTTTAGAGAAGGGCTGAGCCTCTTTTTTTTTACTTATATGTTTTATAGTTTTTCTGTGCTGGACAAAATTTTACTTTTTGTTTTTCATTTCTAAATTGACAGACTGCTGAGGTGAATAAAATTAATGTGTTTTGCTTTTTAACATTTTGGGTAATTTATATTCTTTTCACAAGTGCACAGTTTTAATTACTTAAATAGTTTACAACATACATCCAGACCAACCAGTAGAATTTTAAGCCTTCTTTATACACCATTTTAAGCCCACCCAACAGGGGACTCTTTCTGTTCTCAACTGCTGCTACATGTCACTGTTCCTGGTCAGCATGATACTATTGTAAAAACAGTATGTACAGTCCTTGGATGTATGATAACTTGGGTATGAGAGGTTGGCACACAGCAAGAAAGAGCAAATTTGTTTTGCTGGTGTGATACCATGATGATCAGACTGTAGTCAGAAATGTATAATCATGAGAGAGGCCTGAAATGACAAAAGAAACTTACAAATGTCTACCCGGCTCCACTGGGTCCTGTTGCAATCAATTGTTCCACATATTGAATGGGAGATAGTGCAAAAGTAGCTCCTACAGACCCAAAATATCTGCCAGCTTTATCTCCCCTTGTCTTAAGACACTCTCCGTATGTAACTTTAAAGACATTAAACTGAAACCTCTTGTTTTTGAAATTTATAAAATCCTGATCCATTCCAATGTTTCTTTCTGCAAAACGCTGATTTAACTGCTGCTAACAGTTGTTGACAGCTGAACATGTAAGCATCTGATGAGGTAAACACACAAACAAAATGAAGGTTTCAAAGCAAAAAAAAGATTTTTCAATAACTTCATGGATCGGGTGGTAGAATATAAAGCGGTAAGTGTAGTGGTTTATATGGAGATTGACTCTAGAACTTGGCACTCATAGAAATACTGAGCTTTGAAAATAGGTTTTGTGGTTTGTTTGTTTGTTTAATTTTTATTGTAACGGCCCAGATGTTATGAGGAGGCTTCTACCAGGTTCTGGATTTGATGGTGCAAGCACTAGAGCTATACTGGTATATGTCTAGACACATATCCTGACTGTTAGGAAAACCCAGGAACTCTAATTCTGGCACCTCTGTCTTTCATATATGTACTGCATGTGATATATAGAATTGGTGTATGTCTATATAGCACTGGAGGCCTTTCTTCCTCTCTTACTTACTTACTCTTCCCTTAAGCATCCCCCAGCCTACCTCCCTCCTACATTATCTACTACCAGTAGCTTTTTGCTGGGTTGTGAAGCTAATGCTTCAATGTACATGTTCCTTGTACAAACTCTCAGAATTGATAAATGCAGTCTCCAAGGATACAATTCTAATGGAACTGGAATGAAGAGAGCTGGCAGTTTCTCTGAGAAAATGATATTACAACAATATAAATTGTCCAAACAGAGAGTAAGGATGAGAAGTGTGGTAAGTAGCCAACATTGTTAACTCATGAGCTGACTTCAAACACAGGAAAAAAGTGTGAGTTACCAGTGACAAAATTACAAAGCACAGGCTGTGAAATAACTTGCAAGAGAAATTAAAAGTGAGAAATATCATTCTATGCCTGTGAATGGGAGAGAATTTTTGATCTGCTTCTAAGCTGAATGAAAGCAATCACTAAATGATACCAAGTACAGCTTAATGTTCAGTGTTTTGGGTTTGTGGTAGTCTTCATTAAAAATGCCAACAGTAGGGAGTTAGTGGGCACAAACAATACCCAGTGAAAAAGTACGGAATGCTGACTTAGAATAGGGAATAAGTAGATTAGTGTTCTTAAATTTATTTTTTAAACCAGCTTGGCATTATGAATTTATTCCTCAGGTATTTGAAAAAAAAAACCCCAACCTTATGCAGCCTGAGGACCATTAGGGTTTATCTTTCAGAATTTTGTAGAAGATGGGTGTGAAGAATGAAGAAATGTAGAAAAGAGTGAAACTGTGCCACTCATCTTAAAGTGGCTAAGAATGGAATTATGGACCAGACAGCTTAAAGTCAATGCCCAGGGGAAAAAAAACAAAAACAAAAAACAAAGCGTGTAATATGATTGTTTGTGAATATCTGGAAGATAACAAGGAGATAAGCAGCAGATAACAGAGATTTGTCAAGGACAACTTGGAGTCAAACCAATTCACTTCTGCAAATAAAGTAACAGGCACTGTAAGTAGTCTAAGAGCAGTAGATGTCATATAACCTGATTTTAGGTCTTATTCTGGTATAAATCAAAGATATTGAACTCATTTCCTCCAGAAGAAAATGTACCTTGATATATCTAGTTCACTTAAGCAGTTTCAGTATCATTATAACTTGGAGAATGCGAACACAGAAGCAACAAATCTTTAGTAGCTTGGAACTAGCAGAAGTAACTAGATAGGATGAATATAGTATTATTGAGGAAATATGCTGCACCTGGAATTTAGCATATCATTTTAATAACAGTTATACAAAAGGACTGTTTGCAAAAAATTCTGTGAGAACCTCGGGCTTCTCAGTGGGTATATTTTTAACACAAAGTTATCAGAGACAGGTAATCCTCATTTCCACAACCCCTAAAGTTTTGTCTCAAGGTTAATATCTAAAAATAGAGACACCAAAAATCACTAGTCATTTCAAATTTGATGGCTATTAATTTTTAAACCTACATAAAACTTAATGAAGTTTAATAGTAGCTATTTCTGAATAAGACAATTTTTTTTTAATTGAATAACAGAAGATATCTGAGACATCTGTACTCTGTTGATACATGTGAATCAGAACTTATTACAAATCTTTACGCTTCTGGAATTAGCGGGTTTGGAATTTGAATCTAAACTGAGAACCTATATTTGACATTGATTAAACGAGCAATGACAACAGTTGGAATCTGCAATCCACCCTGTGTGTTCACTGATAGGTGGTCTGTAAATACTGTCTCCCATGGATCCCATTCTTCTGGACATTGCAATACAGCTTCTCATATATGACAGATTTTGAAGCTCTCTCTTCAAGAATTTAGGGAGGTCTAACTTCTTTACCCAATTTATTTTTTTTTTTAATTTATTTTTTAAATTTCTCTTTAGTTTTTTTTTTGGAATGAATTTAAAATTTATGGTTTTCAGGGAAGTATTTTACACTATACATCCTTCTCTCTTATGCACTGAGAAATTCTACCACAGCTTGAACGAATAGTAAAAATGTTACTGGCACAGAGTATCCTACAGAAATTCCTCTCTAGATGCTTTTACTAAAGTTTAATGGTGATTGTGTCCTGTGCAACCTGTTCCAGGTGAACCTGCTTTGGCAAGGGGGTTGGACTAGATGATCTCCAGAGGTCCCTTCCAACCATACTATTCTGTGCGATTCTGTGTGTGATTCCGTGTGATTTTTGGGGAAAAAATATTTATAATTAGTATTTCAACAAATATTCTGAAACCGTGATTCTTAGTAGAGATGATGCAGGAAATTTTAACTATAAAGGGAAGTAAAAGTATTGAGTTTCAATATACAGCTTTGGGAGGAGGAAGGAGGTGAAGAAGGGGGAAACCCATACTGGAGAAGAGGAAAACTATGAGGAGGAAAGAGCAGCAGAGAAAAACAGTGATGCACTGACTGTAAACCCCCACACCTCATCTCCTCTACACTGCCTAGAAGGGTAGAGAGTTCTGGAATGAAGGAATGAAGTTGAGCCTGGGAAAGAGGATATTTTAATTTTTGTCATTTTGATTCTTTCTACCTAAAACTATTTTAATTACTAATAAATTAAATTAATTTTCCCCAAGTCGAGTCTTATTTTTTCCATGATGGTAAGAGATCTCTCTGTCTTTATCTCAACCCACAAGTCTTCTGATTTCTGTTTTTATATTTTTTCTCCCCTATCCCACTGAGGAAGGGAGTGAACAAAAGGCTTTTTGCCTTTAGAGGGACTTAGAGAATAAGTTTCTCTAATGTCTGTCAAAAGGAGTTTTGCTGTTAGCTAGGGCCAACCCACTACAATCAGCATGGTCATGAGGAAATATAACAGCAGCTTAGAAAAGCAAGCAGCAAATGTTCAAACCTGTGCTGACTAGGAAAGCCAGGACACCCAGCTCTTGTTTCACTCTTGGATTTATTTCATCAAAAGCCAAAAATAACAGTCTCTAGGGAGAGCATGAATAACTTTAAGGAAGGATGGTGATGCTGCTGAATTCACTTCTATTGCTTCAAGGGAAATGTATTACTGACCGGTGTCCTAGAACTATACTCCTATGTATAGTTGCAGTGGGTGTGCTTATGTATCACACCAGATTAAGTACTAGTGGTTTTTGTTAGTGCTTCAGAAAAACTGAACTGTTAAGGGTTTTGTGCTACTTTTAAGGAAATCTAATATTCACTTTGTGCTGTTAAATGCTTCAAACAGCTCTATGACACTATTCTCTGGAGTAATGGCAAGCTGGTAAAATGGAAGGCAGTTAATATGACTGAATTGTGTTTCCTTGTTTCATTTAATTTTTTCCAATTCTTTTGTCTCTGTTCAAGGTTTGAGGAACATAACTATCTTATTTCAATAATGTCATGATATATATTTGAAAAAGATTTCCTAGAATATAGAGAGTGGTAGAAAACATTACTTCTATCCAGACCCAAGGAAAGATATTAGGGTATGGACTCTCTGAACCAGACTCCACAGCAGACATTTCTGCATCTTCAGGTGCAGGGGCCAGACTCTTTTCAGAGACTGTGATAGGATGAGAGGTAATGGTAGCAAGGTGAAACACAAGAAGTTCCACCTCAACATGAGGAAAAACTTCTTCATTGTGAGAGTGACAGAGCACTGGAACAGGCTGCCCAGAGAGGTTGTAGAGTCTCCTTCTCTAGAGACTTTCAAGACCCTTCTGGATCTGTTCCTGTGTGGCATGCACTAGGTGTTCCTGCATTGGCAGGGGGGTTGGACTTGATGATCTCCAGAGGTCCCTTTCAACCCCTACCATTCTATGATTCTGTGATTCATGCCAGGTGGAAGGTCAGCAGATCTGGAACTAGACTCTTCTAAATAAAAAAAGTTTTCTCAAATAAAATACAGAAAACCAGAAGTCATTAAGTTGCTACTCCTCTGCATTTTTTCCAAAGAATTTGCTTGGTCTCCTTAGAAAAAGGTGTTGTTTTCTCAGAATTACAAGCCACTACTTCTGTAATCTGTGTTTGCTTCTTATTTTATATATTATTCTTAAGGCTCAGTATTATCTGCATACCACAAGGCCCAACTGTTGCTTTCCTCAAGAGGTAGATAATGAACTTACATTGTGTGTTGCACTTCAGAAAATGGTCAGATGCTACCAGTTTCTCTAAGTGATACTATGGATAAAAACATTCTCCTGAAGCGTACCTCAAAGCTTTGGAAGGAAGAGTTCTGAATAGTGTTGTGCCAACAATCTGGCACCACAGGAGAGAACCAAGAGTTGCACTATTTTTCTGGCCAAAAGTAGAGCTGAAACACTCTCTTGTTAGCTGCTGTGATACGGATAGCTGCTTACTCAGCCTAAAGTGCAGAGGTAGGGTTGGACTCAGAGAATGGTATGTATGAGACAAATGTCAACATCTGCATATGAGCTCATTGACTTGGATATCTATAGTAAACACAGAGAAACAAAGTAGCTTAGGGCAAGATTAATCTCATCCTGAAATATATGTAAAAATCATGTAAAAGTGCCTATATCTCTGCTTTGATTATAAAGCTAAAATATAAATGCCAGTAATGTACTTTTCTAAATTTTAACTTGACAATCTCAGCTGTAGACCTTCTCAGTGGAAATCAGGGTACTCTATCCCTCATTTAGCCTCTTCTCCCTAGTTTCTCAAGGTGAGTAGGACCACCAAAATTGCTGTGGTCCCACATTTTAAGAACAGATTCTACTTTCTGGCAGTTCAGTAATATGCTCTAGCTGCCTTTGACAGGAAGCCTATGCAATGTGTACATGATGTGGCCCACATCTTTTGAATCTAGTGACTTACCTGCCAGCTTACTACTTCCTGTCACATAAATAAGGATTTCAAGCTATTATATTTATAGAAAAAGAAAATCTTATTTGTTTCCTAAACTGCCTATTCAACTGTAGCTGTTAAAATCCTGTGAGCTTTCATTCTCTCTATGGAATTATTGCCTTTTAAGAATTTAAAAAAAAAAAAAAGGAAAAAAAGGACAAAAACTCTCAAGAGATAATCTACAGCTCTACATCTGAATCTACAATGAAAAATTCAAAAGTTAAGTAATAGATTAACTGCTGGAAAAAAACTCTGGTGAAAAAAAAAAAAATACCAGTTGAGCACTACTTTTTATTACAGAGATCATACTGGACAACAATGCATAGACGCTTCATGGCTAATGGCAGAAGCTTCCCTAAATGGCCATTGGCCATACTCTTTTCCAAGCCTTTCGTACAAATACCTAAAAACCCTGGCTATATTGATAATTAGATTTCCAGGTGCCTAAGCTATCTACAATTCTTGATACCTTTAGCCAGCATAAATCTATTAGGTGAACAAACATCTTTCCCATCTGCAGAGTACATCATTCTGAAAGTGGCCAAGGCTTTCTGCAGTTATGGGTAGAAAATTATTTTGAAAAATGCCCACACATTATATCAGCACAACAGACATCCTTCAGGTTTTTCCCAGTGCTCAGACACAAAAAGGACTGTTGGTTGAAAAAAGATTCTAGTAGATGACATCTAAGTAAATATACCTATAACATATCCTGTTGTTCTTTATATTGTTACCTACAGTAAAGTTATAACAATATCTACACTACTTTCTGTACTTTTAAGTTTCTGTTCTGAGGCAGTTCTTAGCATGGAATTTTTGTAGAAATTTTAAATTTTCTGTTTACTTCTTTCATGACACAATTGTATCTGAGCTCTAAAGACAAGGAAGGAGTGACAAAGTTTTGAGCTGTTGTGAGAATGATCCTTGCAATGGGACCCTCAGCCCCAAATTAGACAATCACTCCTCCAGTCAGGGCACTGGAAGAATTAGTCTGTTAGATGATTGGTATGCCTTGTGCTATGTTACTGCAGGATGATGTCAAAAATGGTTGGCCTTGTCACCGCAGGTTCTATCTCTTTGGCTTCTCTTCATGTTTGTGTAGCCATAACGTTCATGTAGTCATAAGCTTGATGAAGTGATGTAAGCCATCAAGAAAAAGCCTTCCTTTAGGTTAGTTTGTGAAAACAGCTTGTTCACAATTACATTACAAGGTCTGGAAATGAGTAGTGGAAACTAGGCAGAGAATAGGATTTCCTTTCTGAAGGTAGCCTGAAGTTCAAAAAGTGCTCTTTCATGCTTAAATACAAGATCTTCAGAGTTATCAGACTTAGCATCCTGACATATTCAATGTAAGAATATTGAAGAAGCAATCTTGGCATCTAACCAACTGCTGCTTGGGAGCATCACTTGGTAGCGGATGTCTAGGTATCAAAGGTTTTGGTTTGTGTATTTAAGGGACTATGTGGAATGGCTGCCAGAAAGGCACTGGAAGCAAAATAGCTCTCCATCCACCCTGTCTTGCAGTGAGAGAACCCTCATAATCCGTTTTGAGGTAACCTAGCTGTCTGCTGCAGAGAAGCCTGGAGGACACGCAGTGCCAATAGAATCCAGAAACATATGCTTCAAATGAGCATGAGCTCCAGGTCTCCAGATATTCCATCTGCTTTTGAGAAGGAAAATCAAAAAATACTTTCATAGAATTACCAAATCATGGAATGGTATGGGTTTGAAGAGACCTTCAAAGGTACCAACCTTCCTGTCTTCCACTAGATCAGGTTGCCTAAAGTCCCATCCAACCTGGTCTTGAACACTTCTAATGACAGGGTATCCACAGCTTTGCTGGGCAACATGTTCCAGTGTCTCACCACACTCTTTGTAAAAAGTTTCTTCCTTACATTTAATCTAAACCTATACTCTTTTCTGTTACCCCTTGTCTTGTTGCTACAGATCCTGGTAAAATGTCACTCTCCATCCTTTGTACAAGCTTCCTATAAGTATTGAAAGGCCATAGTAAGGTATCACCTGCTTCCTGCAGGTGAGATCTCAATAGAGGGAGGAGGATCACCTCCAGTGACCTGATGGCCACACTTCTTTCTGTGCAGCCCAGGGTACATTTAGATTTCTTGTCTGCAGGCACACATTGATGGCTCATGTCCATGATTATCCCCAAGTCCTTCTTTAAAAGGCTATTCTCAATCCATTTATTACCCATACATACTAGTGTTTGCCCCAAACCAGGTGCAGGACCTTGTGAATATAATAGAATAGCATAGAATAGAACAGAATAGGAATAGTTGAGTTGGGAATGACTTAACAAGAATCATCTAGTCCAACTGCCTGAATAATTCAGGACTGACCAAAAGTTGATCATCCTTTCAACTTGTTAAATTTCATCCCATTAACTTGGCCTTGTAAAACCTCATGACGTTCACATGGACCCTCTTCTCAAGCTTGTGAAGGTCCCTCTGGATGGTAACCCTTCCCTCAACCAAATCAACTACACCATTCAGCTTAATGGCATCTGTAAACTTGCTGAGAGAGCACTCTATCCCACTATGTCATTAATAAAGATATTGAACAATACTGGTCCCAGTACAGACCCCTGAAGGATACCACTTGTTACTGATCTCCATTTGGATATTGAGCCATTGACTGTAACTCTTTATATGTGCCCATCCAATCAATTCCTTGTCAATCAAATGGGGCAGGATACAGGCAGATCTCCTCTCTTGGAGATCTTTGATATTGATTGATGTAAAAACAGATAGGATTTGCTTGCAAGAAGCTTGTCAGAGGAACTGAAGCTACAGCCTCATGACAGTTGCAATTCAGTATGTACTGTCAGGTAAAATATAAATAAACCCATGTGATGAAACCCATATTAAAGTGCTTGCTTCTCTCAAGAGTTATCTGCAATAGGTGCCACTGGAGAGACTGAGGCAGATTCACCTCCACATTAGCCATTAGTCTTTTAATTCATGTTCCCATTTTGGAAGTGAAAGAACCTGATGCCTAAATCAGACAGAGTTTTTGCTTTTTAAATCAAATATCTCATTTCCTACATAGTCTTTATTTGTGAAGGGACATGGGCATATGTAAATCATTCCTTCAACATTCTATACCCTCTTCCTTGACTGCAGTGTACATGATCAGGTGAAATAGTGCTTGAATATCTTGTTTCAGGGTCTATAGGTTAATGCCTTGAATCTGAGCTCTAAGAAGCTCATTAGATATAAGGTGATAGAAGCTTTTAGATACCTTTGTAAGTTCTGCTAGTATCCATAGCATAAGTGTCATCTTTATGGCCGTAGTGGGAACATCAGAGGTGCCTAAACTGTAGACATAAGTGGTTACATCTCTTAGGTGACGTTTTGGAAGATGTGAAATGGAATTAAAAGCTTGATTTTCTACCAGCTTCTGTGGAGACTTTTCAATTCATGGGCAACATCTATAAACTATCTTCTTCTCCCCATTTAAAACTCTGTGATACTCATACACTTGAATTTTTTAGACAAGATATGCTTAACAGTAATCTTTGCAGATTACTTTGTTGTAACTTCCTGAGCCACTGAATCCACTGTGATGTTTTCATTCAGTCATATGATACAGCAATAAATGTATGAGGCTTCATCTCAAAATAAGGTATATTTTTTGGTTCTCAGCACTGCGATTGGGACATATGTTTCTGATTTCTACAGAAAATTCATTCAAAGACAGTTTTTTGCTTAATTTGAGCCAAAACAGTAATACATTTCCTCTTTTCCTGAGGTTGTTCACCATTCATTGTCTCTTCAGTACCCATCTTCAAGTGTATTTATGGATCTCAATGTACTTTTCTGATCTCCTCTTGCCAGTTTTTACAAGTCCATTGCCTTGCTCTTTGTTCACAAGATGGGGTCTGTGTTCCCCATAGTATTCTATCACCTGCTCCAATCTGAATTCAGCATTTGGAACATGGGGCATCAGGACTGTAAATAATACTCCATAATAAGTTTCTCTAATGTCTGTCACAGTGCAGTTAATAATTGTAAGTTACCACTGGACATACCTTCATTACTTAGTATATCCCAAGATTTTGTTAATGTTTCTCATGGTCTCATCATTCTAGCAGTTCTTTATGAACTGGTGATTTACTGAAAAACAGAAGTCTCTTCTCCCTCCCTGCCTATCTTTGTCTCTATTGAAGAAGTCTCCTCCAGACACAAGCTTAAGTCACTGATTCACATCCTTTCTAGGTGGGCTCAGTATTTCAGACCCCTTGCAAAGGAGTTTGGCAGTTCCATGAGAAGCACTGCCAGAAACTCACTAAGTTGCATCTTGTTGAAATCTACACTGCCCTTGTAGAGAGTGAACTCCTGGTTCACAAACCTGCTGCAGGGGTTAAAGACCTAAAAGTTAGATTATCATGAAGAATTAAAACAAAGTCAATATCCTCTCAGAAGGCCACTAGAAAAGCTTCACTGTGGAATGTGTCTATTGCCTTATCTCAGTTTATTTAACTAGCTATTAGTAGTGTAGTCAAGCAAAGGAATCAACTTAACTGAACTGCTTAAATAACATTAGCAGTTCCATGCCAAAGAAGTGAAGTTCAGGAGAAGATTGAATCTGCCTCCTTAAGAATCATTCAGTGCTGGAAAGCAGGAAAAAGGAGGAGACGGTTTAAGGAGTAATGAACCCCTGAACAGATCTTAAGTAATAATGAAAGCATGAAATCTAGCATGCTTCATAGATTTTCTAATACAAAATCTGATTGCAGATGTGATGTGAAAAAAAAAAAAAAAAAGACTTGGACTATGTAGGCTAACAAACATCTCCAACTTGTTTCCTGAATGCTGGAAAGGAGAGAAATGCATGATGGATTTAACCTTGGGATCAGTAAGAGATTATATACATATATTTTTAAAAATTTATATTTTACATATAACTCTAACAAGCCTTTGGAATTTTTTTGGCTACTATTCATGTTGTAAATGAATGATTATTTCATTCATTTTTTTGAATGAAAGGTTTTGATTGTCTGATTTTCCTGAAGCCTGGATTGAGGGACGAGTGTTTTCTGAATGGGAATCTTAAAATCAGGCTATTGCAACCTTCTTGAATCACTCACCAACCTGATATGATTCTTCTGGAAAGATGAATGTAACAAGAAATATACATCTGCACAAACTAGTTTAGGAGTTGGTAGTGCTGAAGTCACTTAACATATGTGCTTTCCAGGGCTACTACTAGCTAAAATAAAAATTCTTAGCTGTGACAATAGGAAAAATGCCATAGTCTTGAAGAGCAGGGAAATATTTGCATACTTTTGTACTCAGCACCCTCTCTCTCTGTAACAGTGTCACTTCCTCATGGACCTGATAGCTCAGGGATGGAAGCTCACAATATGAACCAGAGGTAACTCCTGCTTCTGATGATCTACTGAAGTTAATTTTGCAACTGGCAGCAAAGTGCTGAGTTAGGTCCCCATTCAGTTTGTCTCACCTTTCCCTGCTCAGATTTGTGTTAGTGACAAGCAGCTTTGTTCAGGAAGGAAATTAAAAGAAACTGTAGATTGAAGTGATCTTTAATTATTGAAAGAGGTTTTATTCTCCCCTGAATTCACATGAACTCATGTTCTAACCATCTGTGCAATGAAATCTTTTGTCTTCTAGCCAGTGTTCCTGAACAGTAGATAAATGTTTTGGATTACTGCTTTAAAATATACCAGTCAGCCGAAGCCAGTCTAGTTCTCTTGTACTTGCCTGTAAGACATACAAGTCATTTTTGCCTCCTGGATATATGTGTGACACTGTTAAACTGTTTGTACATTGTGTTGTACATTTATTTGTGCTAACCTGGTGATTTCAGTAGTTTATATAATTTAAAAATTTAAGTCTTTGACAACATGATCTTTAGCACCAGTCAAGTGATAGAAAATTAGGCAGTAATTCATCTGGGCTCAAGACATCTTCCTTGGTCCATGCAAAAGGCTTTGTAGTCTTTTTTGACACTAATATTTAGATTGAAAAAATGTTGTATTTAGTAATGTAACATGTCCTACTGGTTTGAAACTTGGATAAAAGCCTGTTGATTTAAATCTGTATAAAAATATTTACCAATTGCTTATACACTCCTTGGACATGCATAGGGTCATTGAGATCAGAATCTGGACAAATATGTATTAAAGAAATACCAGAGCATCTAACTTAGAGTCAACTTTTCTTTTCTACTTTCAGAATTTTGACCAGAAGGAGCATTAGTTTACCTGATCAGCTGCTGAATATTTGTTTTATATTCCTAAGCTTCCTAAAGTCCTAAAACTTCATTTAGCTAAATCGTGGTTTTAGTTAAACATGAAGAGCGTGAGCACCAACTAGTTCTTTTGTTCCAACAATTAATTTGTTCAAATTATTATACAACTTGGCAGCTAAAAGGTGTGTCTATTGGTTATTTTAGTATTTCATTTTCATTCCTGACCATTGGTTTTATCGTGATTTATTCTGCTAAAGAGTTGCTTAGTATCCAGTATTCTAATGAAGATAGTTCTGTGCTGTAGCAAGCATGCAGCTAAATTGAAATCATCAGTGCTCTCAGGGTAAGAGCTCAGGAATCACTGATGGCTATTTTCCATGATATCTCCTGCTGTTTTATGTTTTTTCCGAAAGTCAGATGTGAGAATAGTATGCAGTATTCTCACATCTGTTTCATTACTTTTATATCCATAGGTAAAATTGTCTCCAAGATATTATGTCTTAACTTCTTTGCTTCAAATTCAGAAAACATATTCTTAGCCATCAAATGTCTTCTAAGTTATAAAGAATTACCTCCTACGATACTAAAATTTTTTACAGAGTAATAGTTTTCAAGCCATGAATACTCCATTATTAAGGTACACTCTTTCTATACGCACAGCTCTAACTGTGGCTGATTTAAAGAGGCTTATTCAAAGAGCTTGACATATCCGTTAATCTTTTCTCTGTAATTAATTATGTTTTCAGAGGTTTTTCTGCTGTCCACACATTTTATCATTAGTTCTTTGAGATTCACTTCTGCATAGTGATAAAAGGTTTTAATAGTTCCCTAACTCTGATCCTTGCAAAAACTCTGTACATACATGATCTACAGATGGCAATTTCCCTGTTTTTGAGAACTGTCACTCTGCTATCAACACCTTTAATTTGTGGTAGATTTATATTGTTAATGTGACATTCTTAATACTAAAATAATAATTGTAAAAAGTTAAGCACTTATAAAGCTCTGGGAATATTTTATGTGCATGGTTATCATTACCAAATAACCAGTAATAGCATCAAGGAATTAATTTCGATAGCTGTCATGTTGAAACAATGCTCTGCATGTAATTGTCTATGGATGCAGAGTATAATTGCTCATAGTTCTTCCTTCTCTCAACACAGAAAATTATAGCTTCAACCAGTATAGGTAACAGTGCATCTATACAGACAGAACACAATTCTTCTTTCATTGCCATATACACAAAGCTGGTACATAATTTATCATCTGCCCTGATAACTAAATAGACCTCTGATGTATTTTGTCTGATCTTGAAACTCTATACTTAAGTTAAGAGGACTTCTATAGGAAGTGGGATTAATCAGAGCACAGTGCAACCATTCTAGTTTTCTAAGGCCAACTTTGACATTGAGTTAATACATTGTATTAGAAGAATCACATCTTCTCTGGTTAAGAGTGAAACAGCTATTATGTCTACCTATCTAATATATAATAATGAAGAGTCATTCAACACTGGAAATAGCTTGTGAGCCTCAGAAGAAAGACACAAAATGGAAGTGCAAAATATTATCTAAGGTGAACTCCTGCAAGGAATGACATCTATTACCAGCTTCTGACCTAGAGGTTAAAACTTACCCTTTGAATCATATTAATCATTATAATTAGTTCAATTAATTGAAGCAGATTAAAATATGTTGTGGGTTTTTTTCTTTTTCCTCTCTAGATAGTGTTCTTTAATACATGATTTGGGGAAAACAGCTATAGTTTGGGAAGATCTTGTGTTTTACCCCCAAATATTAATCAAAGAAAACCCAGTTATTGATATTGATAAGATAAACCTACCAAATCTTTGTTCTAACATGACATGTCAATGACACGCTAATGTCATGTGCTAAACAATGTGAAATTAAAAAGTACAAAGGGATTGGAATGGAGTTAAGAAATTGTAAAAACATGAAGAAAAATAAAATTGAAAGCAGGCACTGGAAAAGTTTAAAATTTCTGATTAACACTCACCAATGAAGATAAGACTTAACTGTAGAGTTATGCTCATAGAATCAGTGAATTTTGTTGGCTGTTGAATATTTATGAACCACAAACACAAGCCTTATACCTTTATTTCAGCTTTTGTGCAAGCACTGCCATTCAGTTCCTTAAGAGTTATGACAGTATTCAAGTAGTGTTGCTGAACTGGAGCCTATTCTGACCCTATGATCTCCTGGATTTTCAGCGAAGCTAAGAAAAATAAAATATTGATACTGTACAGAGTTGGATCTAATATTTTCTTTTACTACAACAGATGAAAATATCACTGGTACAGTTTCTAACAGCAAATGGCTCACACTGTTTAGACCAGCAGATTTGTTGAGATTTGTTGCCTATTTTCCAGTCACTCCTTTATCTGATTTTCATCAACATTTGTTCTTGTGAAAGACGTCTAGCAAATGTCTGTGATGAGTGACCCTTATCACACTCAAGTGAGCATTCAATGGCTTGCTAAATGATTAGTAACACTATCCACGGTGGTTTATGAGATATTTCTGTGAAGCAAGAACTTGAATAATCATGGAATAAAATTTAAAAATATTTGTTTGTCAAGCATGAATCAGATTTTAAGATGCCTGCAGCTTTGTGCCTTATCTACTAACCATGGTTATCAAGCATATCACCAAGTTTTGGGGCTTTATGTGGGAGGGGGTGTTTGTTTTCTGTTTGCTATGAAGCTTGAACTCTCTTTTGGTATACTGAAGAGCTGCATTCCTCAATATGTTTATTAATCTTAAAATAATTTGTAATAAAGTATGAATGCCATTGCAAGTATCATTTACAGATTGCCTTCCTTCCAGTCAAAGTGAATTAGTGAAGAATAGCTTCCCATGTCATTGATATAGTGCCTTCGTGCTACTTTGTCCTTATAAGACATTGATAAAACTCCACACACATCCCCCATCCCCTCTAAAATTTCATTATCCAAGAAAAGCTTTTTTTTTTTTTTGTACCTTTTTACCATATCATTTAGCTCTCTGCCATCTCAAAGTGTTAAAAACGGAGCCTCGACATTATGACAGTTCAGTTCACTTCTTAAGCCGTCTCAGACCAGGCAAAATGCATTTAGATGTATCTCAAAGATTTTAATCTGAGCAATTTAAAAAATCCTCCATTTTACTAGTTGTTTTAGATGGAATCCAAAGGAACAAATATAATAACTTTTCCTCGGGAGAAAAAAATTTAGAATGTACTTAAGCTTTTTTCTACTTCAAAACAATGGATAGTGATTCCAGACTTTTCTGAAAAGGTCCCCAAAACTGTTCAGAAGCTGGAGCTGTTATTCATGAGGCAAGTGGTAAAGCACGTTTTTATCCAGGTACCACCATCTTTACAAAATGACCCTTTTATTTCTCTCAGTGATGGCATATTGTTTATAGATTTCAGTCAGAAATGAAAAGAGGGAAAACCATCTCCTGAAGCAATTTCTTCTCAGTGAAGTATAAGTAGGAGTTATTATTTTGTATGTTTTGTTTGCTGGGTTGTTTTTGTTTTTGTTTTGTTTTGTTTTTTTCCTAAAAACAAGGCAGTAAGATTCATAAAGGAGAGAGATTTCTGAATAGCTGTAAGGAGGATTCCCTCTTAAATAAGGGATGAGATGACAAGAATCATCGATGCCACTTCTGGCTTTGCCGTTTCCCTTGGATGAATTTTGACTTCAAAGTTAAATGCATAAGACAGTGAGTAGTTTTATTGCCTAGGGATGAAAGCAAAAGCCAGACTATTCAGTTGTGATCTGCACCATGCTCTCCTTAAGTAAACTACCCCTACTGACACATGTTTTTCCTTTTTCTACAATTATTCTCATTTGCATTCTGTCTGGTAGGCTGAAATATAACCAAAATTTGAGTCTGTAATCAACTCTATTCAGCCAGATCCTGCCTACCTGTGCATTTCTTGTTCCTTCTCCCTTCTTTGTATGTGCTTTGTTTCTTAAGATCCTTTACAATATACATGTTGAGTAGCACTCAAGCTTGATTTACGTGTACAATGCATTTGTGCACAGAGGAGCAATCACAGCAAGTTTATACACAACCCATCATTAATCTGTTCAGCAGTGCATTCCTGTGTTAGAGTGGAGACTCATTGACTTTCCAGAATCACACAGGGCAAAATTCACTGCTGTTATAAGGGCTTACCATGAGCTTTCCCTTCTGTGATATTTTACTAATATTATACACTTAATATTAGAAGCCTGCAGCTCTGAAGCTTGATTCATTAGCATTTATAAAATATATCAAAAACTTAAAGTGAAATATGCTATCTGCAGAAAAAAAAAAAATATACAGAAATCACGCTACTGAGTGAATTGTCCTTTTTCATTATCAATGTTACTTCTTCTGTTCTTCCATGTTTGCCATTCTCACATTTTCTGAATGTTTTCTGATCTATGACAACTTACAGTTTGTTATCTAAATTTTCAGAGTCAGGCTCTTAACTTTTCTGTTGAGACCTCAAAGAAAACTAAACAGAAGTGAGTACTGGCTGTAGCTCTCACCTCTCAGCAGCTTTTGAGAGTAGTAGCATCAATTTTGCTTGGCAACTATTCTATCATTCCCTCCGTTGGCATAGCCCTTACAAAACATCCTCCCCCTATTGTATGGTTCTGCAACTTCTGGGTAAAACTGGGAAGCTTTTATGCTGCTTAATATCTTCCAGGTTGACTTGCCTAGTCAGAACAGTGGAATTACCTGTGAAACAATTCTATTTAATATTCATTATATGTTAAGTTCACATAATCTACTCTTTCTTAATTTGCTTTCTTTTTTTAGACACTTGTAGAAATTTCAACTAATGTCAAACTGCTAGTGAGTTTTCAGCCATATTAATTCCCTGCAGTATCTTACACCTATCTTTAAGGTGACTTATTTTCA
This sequence comes from Ceryle rudis, assembly GCA_033439905.1. Taxonomy (NCBI): domain Eukaryota; kingdom Metazoa; phylum Chordata; class Aves; order Coraciiformes; family Cerylidae; genus Ceryle; species Ceryle rudis. The sequence goes on along the minus strand of JAAGNO010023417.1, from coordinate 44,940 downwards.
TAGACAAAAAGATATTATAAGCTAGTGAAACCTGGGGAGCAGTGGATTTTTTTTTTCCTAAGGGATGCTTTACAGAGAGTAAACTTTATAGTTTCAAGATCACATTTTCTTCCTCGTAGACAGCACTCTTGCCCTAAGATTTGCAATCTAATTTTCATGAACTTTAATTTATTATTTGAAATTGTGTTTAATATCTATTCTAGTATATTTAAATGCAGCTTTTTAATTAAGTAATAATATTATTTTACTGTATTGTTAAAATTAATTGTAATTTGTAGTTCAGCCACAGGAGAATCAATGTGTAGCAGATTTTTTCTGGTCTGCATAAACAGTTAAAATATTCTTACCATGGATGAAGTAAGTGAAGAACTAGTCATAAAAATTTCCAAGTTTTAAGAGATTGACAAAATGAGCATCTGAGGATGGAATTTCAAACTGTTTCTTAATACAAGACTTCTGAAACTGCATACATACATTATCACCCTGCTCAGAATGCAGACAATTCTTATCCAGTCTTTTGTCAAGTCTTAGCCTTTCTCTAGTAGTTATCTTTCAATGAAAAGTGGAAAAGAGATATAAAGCAGCAAAATCAGTTTAAAATAATTTTGCTTGCTCAAATCCCAGTAAGTAGTCAGGCATTTTGGAAGGGATGTATTACTGAATGCAAATGTGCCTGTATTTTTTAAAGCTTTACCATGATGTGTTTCTTAATAGAAATTGTATTTATGATTCAAGATTTTGTCACCTTTCCTCTGTTGCAATTTATACTTTAATAAAATAAATTAGGTCAGAATGTTCAAAACAGAGAATCTGGTTGTTCCTAATATAGACACCAAATGACAAGATGACACAAAAGCTTTCAGCACTTTGAGAAAGAAATTCATCTACTTAAAGTTTCTGGATTCTCCGTCTTCATCATCTGCTAAGAAATTTAAAATTGCAAGTCTGCAATTCTCATTAACAGTCACTTCACCTAACCCCTGCCACCCAGAATTTAAGTCTGTGAACTTCACCAATAATTGTAAATTAGTTTTCTAGGCTTCTTGTATTATAAATGGAGAGGTATATGAACCTCCTTGAATGGGTCAGATCCCTCTCAGGAATGTCCATTTGTCTCGGTTCATTTGTAGCAAGGAGGTGCTCTGCACAAGCTAATTTAGGCTGTCCAGGATGTTCTCCCTTGCATACCACAGCCTTATCTGGGTTGCAAAGCCTGGGAGAGGCCATAGTTTAAGCAATAAAGTCTCAGATGCAACTGTAATTTCAGATGCACAATTTATACAGTTTTTGTAATTTTCATTTTTACAATATTTCTCAGACTGAATTGTAACCTGAAGAAAAAATTTCATGAAAAGTAACATTTCTCAGATTTATGTGATTGATTTAACATTCCCTTTCACCATGTTATGAAGGAATGCTATAAAGGACATAAACTGAAGAGAAACTGATCACCTCATGGGACAGATAGGAAACAGGTAGTTAGTCACCTATTAGGGTTTAGCATTAAATACTTTGTCCTCCATATGTAATTAAGGGTTAATAAAGGGAGGAATCTTGGATAATAGTGTTCAATACTTTTCCCTATAATTGACTTTTTCTTCTTTTTATTTATTTTATTTTTATCATTCAAATTTGGGATATATTCTCAGAAATAATTCCTGAGTATTTTCCTGACATTATTTTCCAGCTCAAAGGTCATCCTCTTAAAAAAAAAAAAAAAATAAAAGAAAGGAAAAAAAATTACTAATAACAAAAAACCAATTAACCTCAAACTGAAA